>JAVTVJ010002059.1:0-195876 GCA_034509425.1 Eopsaltria australis
AAAGCTGTTTGGTGTCACATTTTTGGAGAATAGAAGCTGACAGGCAGCAAGATGTTACAGCTGCTTCCACAGATCTCAGAGTATTTGGCAGTGGCTCTGCCCTTGTGTTCTGCCAGATGCTTTTTGCCCTTGTTACCCTGGCTCGGATCCACTAGCCACATTGCTGGCAGGAGTTGTTTCAGGCACAGTGGCCTGGGGCCATTGGTACCTGTGGGTTTGTGCAGAAGAGCAGAGAACAGGGGCTGCTCTGGCTGCTAAAGGGATGTTTCACACTGCTTGGCCCCTGGTTTTGGGTGTAGCCATCCTTCATTCCACCTTCTTCTCCCCTTTTCCCTGCTCCAGGAGCCTGCTGGCAGCAGGAGAGGCTTTAACATGACATGCTGTGACTGTGGGTAACCTTCCTGCACTCTGTTCCTAGTTACCTGTCTGAGGAAGACGTCCTGGATCAAACAAACCCTTTTGTGCAGCTTGTGAGTGGGGTGGTTTGGCTGCTGAGGAATGGAGAGGTGTACATCAACCAGAGCCAGGTGGCCGAGTGTGGTGACACTCAAACCACAGGTAAATGCTGCAGAGCCTGGCTTCAGCCTGGCCATGGATTGTCCTTCCAATGGGGCTCTTGGGAGGAGGGGCACTTAAGAAGTCCAACTTCCATAGAATCATGGAATGGTTTGTGTCGGAAGGACCTTAAAGACCATCTTATTCCACCCCCTGCCATGGGCAGGGACACCTTCCACTATCCCACGCTGCTCCAAGCCCCATCCAGCCTGGCCTTGGACACTGCCAGGGATCCAGGGGCAGCCACAGCTTCTCTGGGCACCCTGTGCCAGGGCCTCCCCACCCTCACAGGGAACAATTCCTAGCCAGTCTAACCTGTCCAGAGAAACTTAAAGCAGATGCCTCTTACAGGAATTTAAAGCCAAGGGCTTGTGAATCCCCTGCTTTGTCCCTGAGCCAGGCAAAAACTTAGTCAAGAGCACTTCTGTAGGGCTTGTATGAACAAGGGGAACCTGGGCTGTGTTCTCACTGTGTTTCATTTCATATGAGCCCCTTGCTGGGAGCTGTTTTGCAGACAGATGTGTCTTAACAGCCCATTCTGTCCCCCAGCTGAGTGTGAATTGTTCCCTGTGTTGCAGGAACCTTCGACAAGTTCATCAATGTGATCTCAGCCAGGACTGCTGTGGGACATGACAGTCAGGGCCAGCTGGTCTTGGTTCATGTGGATGGACAGACAGAATCCAGAGGGTAAGGGCTTGGAGGAGGTCTTAAATTCCTGGGACTGGAGGGACACTGCAGCTGCCAGGGATATGTTTCAAGGCAGAGACTTGCAGAGCTCAGGAGAGCCAGAAGAGGCTGACACAGAGTGCCTGGGATGGGAGTGCTTCCCCTTCCACCACAGAGAGCAACAAGCTCCTGATCTAACAGCTTCACTGGAGGCAAACAGCTAACCTCTGCTTTGCAGGGTCAACCTGTGGGAAATGGCAGAATTCCTGAAGCAGCAGGGAGTCATCAACGCTATCAACCTGGATGGTGGAGGCTCTGCCACACTGGTCCTGAACGGGACCCTGGCCAGTTACCCCTCTGAGCACTGGTAGGTGCTGCTGGCTCATGCCCAGGGCTGCCTGAGGGCCCTGCAGCTCCTGTCAGGGTGCAGAGCCTAGCCCCAGCACTGGCCCGGCTGGGGGGGCATGGTAAAGGCAGTTGACAGGATCTGTGGGAGAGAGCAGCTCTAGAACTTGAAGCAATTGAGTGACTCCATGTTTTTTCCACTTAGTCATCCAGGATTAAAGCTGAGCTGCTTCCAGACAGGCAGCAAAGCTGTGGCTGATGTGGGAATCGGATAAGGCAGCAGCTCTTAGTCTGGGAGATTCAGAGCTGCACATTCATGGGAATTAGCAGAGATCTGTCAGCAGCTTATTATTATGGAAGAGAAATGCTGACTGGGAGACCCTGCCCTGCCGCATTGGAGGGAATCTAAAGAATACTTTAAATTCATTCTTTTAGTGAGTTCTGACTGTAAATATGGAGGGATTTAACATTCAGTTGCCATAACTGCAATGATGCAATTTATATCAAAGCAAATAACATTAAAGAAAAGGTGTGTTGGGGACCAAAGCTAGGGAAGCTGGGACTGTGTTGCTTCTGTAATTCCATGTTTGAAACGATACCAATCATTTATCACTCAGTTAAAACACTGACTCCAATGTAGTTTGATGTTTATATTATCCCAGTATTAATGTTCATGTGTGCCAGTGTGGATCAGGAGGGAATCTGTGGGTTATGTAACGGGTGTTGGGTCAGGCTGGGTAGCACAGTGCTGGCACAGCTCACGCTGTCCCCTCTGCTGTCCCCAGCTCCTTTGATAGCATGTGGCGGTGTCCCCGGAGCATCTCCACCGTGGTGTGCGTGCACGAGCCGGGCTGTGACCCTCCCGACTGCAGCGGCCACGGGCTCTGCGTGGCCGGGCACTGCCACTGCCACGGCCCCTTCTGGGCAGGTCCCGCCTGTGACACCTTGGACTGCGGCCCTGCCAACTGCAGCCTGCACGGCATCTGCAGCGCCTGTGAGTGCCTGCACCGGGACACTGTGAGGGGCTCGGGGGCTGCAGGGGGGCAGGACCTGCCGTGCATCCCTGGGGAATATCGTGTGCCTGCCTGCCAGGCACCAGCTGGGGGGTAGGGCTGCTTCCCGTCTCCTTCAATGTCGGAGGCACAGATGGTCAGAACACATTGCCTTTAGGAGCCAGGGCTGGGCTGGGGCTCGAGGCTGGAAACTTCAAGCTCTGTACCTCAGTTTTCCTTTCTGCTCCACGGTTGTGCTCTGGGATTTTTGTCAGGCTGCTGATGGGCAGGGCTGTGTATTGTGCTGTGTGACAGCAGCTGCTTCTGTCCCCTTCCCTTACTTTACTTGTCTCTCGTACTTTGTAATTTTTACAAGTGTGCAGTTGCTACTCTTCCAGGAATCTGAATTTAGGGATTGCTGGAATGTCTGTGCCCAGCTTCTGCCCCTCTGTGCCCAGTCCCATTACCCTGTTCCTGTCGTCCTGACTCAACTCTCATTCAAGTGTGCCCCAGTGCAGTGTCTGGGCAGAGCTTGGTGGGTACAGGTGTTGCCAGTAGCTGACCCAGAGCTGATCCCAAGGAATGCCATCCACAGGGAATCTGCTGCATTTGGCAGCTGGGGAGGGGGCATGTGAACCCACCCTTTGTGTGAGCACAGGATTCCTTTTCTGGGGATTCCCTGGCAGGGGTGAGAGGACACCCAAAGAGGCAGAGGCTCCTAAGTTCAGGTCCTTGCTGCTTCCAAGTGTTTTTTGTTGTCGGTAATGCCTGTTCCATGTGTTTGCACAGCTGGATGCTTGTGTGACGCCGGCTGGACTGGCAGCAACTGCACTGAAGGTAAATACTGTGTGCTGCTCCACTGCCTCTTCACAGCCAGGCACAGAGGAGTGGGAACCACTTCCCAACAGCTGCCTGCCTGAGGGGGAGCAGGGAGGGGAAAGGCCACCCCATGGGCTGCTCTTTCCTGACAGTGTGAGTTTAATTGCAGCCGGACCATCTGCAATTGGCTTGGTCTGAGACACTCAAGCCCTTGCTCCTTGTTCAGGGCACACACTCAGCTTGTTGCTGAGCATCCCTGCACACCCTGAGCTGTGGCTGTGAGCTGGGAGTGCTCACCTCTGCAGCCAGGGCCCTGGTGACATCTCTGCTTGTGTCCTGCAGCTTGTGCTCCTGGTTCCTACGGGGAGTCCTGCAGCCAGAAATGCCGGTGCCAGCACGGCAGCTCCTGTGACCCCGTGCATGGAGCCTGTTCCTGCCCTGCCGGCTTCTATGGTACCAGCTGTGAGCATGGTAAGGGCTGCCCTCACTGACCATGGGGCTGAGGATAGAATTTGGTGTCACCTCTGAGGCACCTCTTGTAGGCAAAGCAAGGGGCAGTTCTGCCAGGGGAGCTCAGGCCTGAACATCACCAGCCAGCTCCCAGCTCTTCTGGGCCTGCCTGTCCTACCCAAATGGGCTAAAAAGGAGAGGGAGCAGCAGAGAGGAAAGAGGAATTTGCTTCATCAACAGAAAACTGTGGATTCCTCTTTAGTCTCGGCCACACAAAACATCCTCTGCTCCAGGGTGTTGCACCAGGCCCTGCTGTAGCCCAGGCTTCAGGTGATCCGAGTCAGTACCTGTGGAATGCTCCAGAGGGCTGTCCTGCCATCCCACCCTCACACTCCTTGTGCCAGTGCTAACGGAGCTGGCCCTGTTCTCCCTTGTGTAACTACTCCAACTGGACTGTATCTGAGTGAAGGAGTTAATTACAGTGGGGTGTGAACTTCCTGAGTGCTTGATTCTGTCAGTGATGCTCTGTTCCAGCCTGGGAACACTCAGCCAATCCTGTCCCAGAGATGTTGCCCAGAGAAGCTGTGGCTGCCCCTGGATCCCTGGAAGTGTTCAAGGCCAGGCTGGGTGGGGCTTGGAGCAACCTGGGATAGTGGAAGGTGTCCCTGCCCATGGCAGGGGGATGGAATGAGATGAGCTTTGAGGTCCCTTCCAACTCAAACCATTCCATGATTCTGTGATCCCAGTTTTATACAAACTCCCCTCTGAGGCACACCAAAGAGCAGCCCTGAACTCCCAGCATGGTGCTCCCAGGCTGCTGCAGGCTCAGCTGAGCTGGGGGAGCTGCAGCCACAGCCTGGGTGATCTCAGAGCAGGTGGAGCTTTGGCAATGACCAATCCCCTTGTGATCCCATCCCCAGAGTGTCCCCTGGGCTGGTTTGGGCCGAGCTGCCAGAGCCGCTGCGTGTGTGACCACTCGTGTCCCTGTCACCCTGAGACGGGCAGCTGCAACGTCACCCACCACAGGGCACTGCAGGACCACTTACACAGAGGTACCTGACTGCAGGGGGTGGGGTTTAAAAAAAAGTTGGGAGAGCAGCTTTAGCGCATAATGGTGTTTGCTTAGTCGCCAGCTCTGCTTAGCCTTGCTCTTTTTTAGTGGAATTTTATACCCTGCCCCACCTTTCTTCCCTCTTTGTTTTTCAGCTGGACAGTGTTTGGCTTCCCAGAATAATGAAAAGAACAATGAAAAATTCTCTCTGTCAGAGTAAGTGTGTGGTGCTCACTGTGCATCTCAGAGGCTGTCACAGAGCATGGGGGGTGTTTAGTCTGCAGAAAAGGAGGCTTAGGGGGGACCTTCTCAGTCTCCACAACTCCCTGACAGGAGGGGGCAGCCAGGGGAGGTCAGGCTCTGCTCCCAGGGAACAGGGACAGGACAAGGCAAAATGGCTTCAAGTTGTCCCAGGAGAGGTTTAGTTTGGATACTGGGAAAATTCCTTTGTGGAAAGGGTGGTCAGGCACTGGCACAGCTGCCCAGGGCAATGGTGGAGTCACCATTCCTGGAGGGATTTAAAAACTGTGTGGATGTGGCACTTGTGGCCATGGGTCACTGGTGGCCTTGGCAGTGCTAGGTTAATGGTGGTGGGGCTCGATGATCTTAGAGGGCTTTTCCAACCTAATGGATTCCCTGATTCTCTCCTGCCTGAGAGCAGCCCCGCAAGCTCGGGAGCGCTGGGAAGGGAGGACAATGGGTACACGTACCACAGGTGAGCTGTTGGTGATGTGATTTGCGTGTCCCACAGAGGCTCGTGGCTCTCCCTGAGCTCTGCCTTGGCCCTGCTGCTCGTGCTGAGTGCTTTGGGGAACGTGGGGCTGCTGCTGCAGGGGCGGCGGCAGCACCGGAACCGGGACTATCGCTACCTCCCCCTGAGGGACATCAACGGGGACACCCCTCACAGCCCCTCTGCTGTCTGGGACCAGGAGGATCTTCAGGAGCCAGAGGACACTCAGGAGCCCACGGATACTCAGGAGCCAAACCAAGAGTTCCTTTAGAGTCATGGACGGGAAGAGATGAGGTATTTCATTGTGCACCCTGCATTGCCCCTCAGCACCAACTGGGACTAGGGTTATTCCCACTGGGAGCCTCAAACTGCTGCCTGAGGAACCTCAGCCCAAGAACTCCCCTCCCCTGCTGAGCCTGTGGTTTCCTTTCCTCTGTTGTCCCAGCACCCAGGACTGCAGCATTAGGAGATGCAGGACATCGCCTGGGTGAGGGAATTTCACAGCTGCAGCAGGAAAGGAGATGGGCTGGTTCTTTCCAAAACTTGAGGGAAACAGGTGAGGGGTGCCAGCTACAGGCACCTCAGAAAGGTCCCTGCTCACCTGAGCAGTGCTGAGTATTTTTAAGATGCAAGATAAACTGCATCTAGTACAAAGAAAGCTGGGCTTAAGGGTATTACAGTCAATGTCTGCCCTTCCTTGCTAAGCTCAGATTTTAATCAGAAAAGTGACAAAAAAAGTTTGTTCTAAAATGTTGCAGCATGTGCAGCACCCAGTGCCAGCAGAGCCCTTCTCTCCCGGCCACAGTGATGGCTCAGGGGTGACACTGAGGGTTGTGACAGTCCTGTGAAGGGCTGGAGTGTCTTCTGACCAATCCTCAGCCCAGAGGAGCCCCAGAGGATGATGAGTGCTGTGTTTTGGGGCAGCTCCTGCAGCACAGCACCACACAAAGCCCTGTCAGGTCACAGGTGCATTTGTGCATCTCTCCAGCTCCCAGGAGCCAACAGGCTCTGCCTGGCCCCGGGGGCTGAGGGACCCTGGCCCAGCCTGGAGCTGTCCCTGTGGGCTGAGGGACCCTGGCACTGACACAGCCTGGAGCTGTCCCCGGGGGCAGGGCACAGACAGGGAGAGCCTGGCATGGCTGGTGTGACACAGACTGCGCTGCCCTGCCCCAGCTGGGCACTCCTTTTCTGGAAATCTGGAACACATCCTTGCACAGTTCCATTACAAGTGTTTGAGTTTGCTTCCCTGCAAGGGAAACCCAGCCTTGGATGAGCCCCTTGGATGCTGCAGAGGGGTGAGAGCCTGTCTGAGCCCCACACTCCTTTATGCACTCACTCCCTTTTTACCTCTCCAAGTAAAGGATGTGTAATTTCTGTGCCGGTGTTGGCATCAAATCAGCCTGTAACCAAGAGACTCTATTTTTCTATGATTTATAGAAGATTATTTGAAACTTGAATAAAGTCTGTTAGTGCTACCTGCCTGAAACTGGAAATTCCTGATGTGCAGCTGCAGGAGCTGTGATCCTTTCCCAGTTAACCTCAACCACCCAGTGGAACCCAGGGGCTCCGTTATTTTTAGTAACAAGCACACTGCAGGATGTGCTGTTCCAGCCCACTCTGTGCTAGGAAACGAAACAAAAGATGCTGGTTCTGTAGAAAAAAGCCTAAACATTTTAGTTAAAAAGCAGGGAAAAGTGAATACATGCCTTACCTCTGCTTCTGGGGGCAAAGAGAGCAGCACACAGGCTTGAATTTTCATTGCCTTGCGCTTTCAGCAGTTTAATGAAACAATTCCATGTGTTCTCAGAGATGGTTTATTTCCCACATACCCAAAAGTACAGCTCTACCAGGACCCACAGACACCGTCACTGGAGGACATTTGTTGTTGCAGTGCCCTCAGTAGGCTCTTACAGGAGGTTTAGGGATTTTGGCTGAGAAAAAAATGAGGATTTCCATGTATAAATCCAAAGCCCAGCTGCAAGGGAGGGAAAGTACGTGCTTGCTAAAAGACTTAATTAATGCCCATTTAACTTAGGTGTAACTGAAAGCTTGGAAGTGGGTGTTGGTATCACTAAAAGGCAGCAAATGTGACTCGACTCCAATTTCACCTTCCAAGAGAGAAATAATCAGATGTAAAGAGCATCACAAACGTGTTGGAGGATTATTAAAGCTAACTGCATGCAGGAATCTTTGACAGCTGCTGTCAATTAAGTCTCTAATAGCTGTTCCTTGCATTAATTGCTCACAGTACAAACATTTGGGATATTAAAGCAGTGTGAGCTCGTAAAATGCCTTTTGAAATGAGGGATTCCCTGCCTGGAGCAGGGCTGGCCTCAGTCCCAGCAGCTTCCCAGACCAGTGTGGTGGACAGCTGGGTTCACTACTTCCGACTGGGAATTGGGAGTGGATGATGGCATTTTTAAAATCTTTTGACAATAAACCAAACTGGGATTACAAATTGTTATTTGCAGTTCCTGAAAGGGAATAGACAGAACTGAACTGGCTGAGCAGAGGAACACGGCTGCAGCTCAGTCACTCAGGATTCCCTGGCCTGGTGACCATCGGGAATTCTCTTCCCAACAGCGAGTGCAGGAGCTGAGGAACGGCTGAGCTGCTCCAGTGCCTCCCTGTGGGAGCCCCGAGCGCTGGCTCACAGCTCTGCCCTGGCACCGGGAGCAGTGACAGCACTGCTGCTGCTCCTGCTGCCCCAGGGGCTCAGCCCTTCTCTTTCAGCGGGGAAAAAGCCCTTTTCACACTGGAGAGCAGCAAAAAATGGCTCAGGATTGTGCCCTGAACGACAGCTGAGGCCATCCAACATCCATCCTCATGCTTTATGTTTGCCTTTCCCAGCCCTGGGACACACCCCAGGGAATAGGGCAAACCTGGAGAACTCACCGAGAATGAAGGTGTCACATCTGGCCCTATTTAACTGGGACCTGTGGCACAGCCCTTGGCACCTTGCACAGCATCCTGCACTCCCCCACCACCCACGAGACATGGCACCAGCTCTGAGGTAGGTGTTGTGTTTGCATAGGGAACACCTGAACCAGGGAGAAGCCCAATTTACTGGGAGCCAGTTTTTCATTAGCAGCTCGTTCCCTGCACACAGCCCAAGCTCATTGGCCTTGCTGGGAAGGGAGCAGGGAGGGCTTTGCTGCATCACCCAGAATGAGGCCATTTCCCAAGGTTCTGGCTTAGGAGATTTTTGAGGATCCAGAACTCCTCCCAGACTCAGCTCCCTGTGAAAAAAAACTGTGGGTTTATTTTGTAAAGTACATTGATGTCATTTGAGGGAGAAAAGGGTGATATAGAAGAATTCTGTGTCTCTGGTATCTGCAGTTCACAAGGTCAGGTGTAAAGAGCACAGCACAGCATCCAGGCTTTCTCCCTTTCTCCTGTTAACATTCAGGAGAAAAAGGAAAAAAAACCGAATTATTTAAATTGGTTTCAAAGTAAATTGTCAGGTGGGATAACCCAGGCAGCCTTGCCAAGGGGAGGTCACAAGCTGCTTCACAGACCTGTGCCATGGTCTCATGGCCAGAGGAGTGGTACTGCCAAGGGACAAGGGGAAAAACTGGGATTGGGATATCCCCAGAGCCAGGAACACTCTGTGGAACCAGCCCTTCACCTGACCCTTCAGAGATCTGCCAGGGGCCAAGTTCCAGGTGCTTCACAGACAAAAGCTAAACCCCCAGAACTTGTGGTGGGCAGAAAACAGCATATCCCACACTTCAAAATAAAATAAAAAAAGAATCGAGGGCAAAGGAAGAGATCCTTACCCAGAGCAAACCCAGGGAACAGGAATGTTCCCACGGTAGGACGTGAGCAACCATGTGAGAAAGGTAAAAACCCTGGAACAGCACAGGGAGGAGAGGGGCTGGGTTTGCTCTTGGGGTGTTGGGAGTCTTGGGAGTCTGAAACAGTTTCTAGAATCAGATTTTATTCTGGGTCAAGGATTTTCCATGAGGGATACACACATGCACTTTTGCTTCCAGAATTCCTGACTCTTCAGAGGAAAGGTGGTATTTGTCCCTCCCATCCAGTTATGCTGAAATGCCAGACACAGAAGTTTCATTTGTCTGGGAGAAACATTTTAAGTCTATGGAACAACTGAGAATTGGAAATCAGAACTTCCCTGAGCTCTACAGAACCAAATTACCTGTTCACAGGGAGAGATGCAAGGTGCAGAGTGATTCCCTTTGCTCCAGTCCTTAAAAACCCCACCAAACAACTCAAACCCACATCAAGTTCTTTGTCTCCCACTGTCCCAAATATTTTGGCTCTTTTCTCCTTTGGCAGAGCCTGGTGCTTGAAAACCAGTGATTAAAAAATGCAGGAAGGAACAACTTCACAGATTCCTGAATAAGAACTTGGTGAGTATTTGACACCTGCTCTCATTTTTTTTTTTCACCTGGACAAGAACATGGATAACTTTGCTCCCCAATCTGACTACAGGAACAATCGGAGATTAGGGACAAAGATGGCATTTTTGTTGTGTAGGAAGATAGTGCATCTTCATGACATCTCCTGTACTCAATCCTTGTTTCTTAATCCTAAAAAACAGTCCAAAAAAAGCATTGGACTCTCACCTTTCCTTGCAAGGAAGGTGACACAGCCCTTACCCCAATGCAGCCCTTTTGCAAGAACATCCAGCGATCACAGAGATCAGGACCCAAGCAGAAAGATTGCTTGGCATTGAAGACAATCAGTTATTCCTTTCTAAAACAAAGTTCATCCCATTAAAAAAAGGTGACTGTATTTAATAAATAGTCCTTTCTGACATTATAAATAAGTTAAAAATTAATTTAAAATAAGCTAGTATAGAATAAATAGGCTTCAGTAAGTGCTTACATACATACATGCCTCTCTGAAAGGTTTCAAGTGAGCTCATGTTTAAAAGAAGCAAGTTCTGTAATACTGCCAGAAAATCTTGTGCCTTCAGGAAATCAAATATTGCTTTTCTTAGCCCTTTAGAATTGGATTCAGTTCCCATCCACTCGGGAGTGAGACAGACCTACTCATTATTGCTGTAAACCTGAGTGAAAAGAAACAACAGTTTGGAAGATGCCACTCATTGGAGGCAGATTCAATGCCTGAAATTTCTAAAAAAACCATTTTGACTTTGTTTCTCAGCAAGGTTAAAAAAATCCAGCACATTTCCCAGAGCATCCTGCCAGATCAGAAGAGGTTTTTTGTTCGGCCTGGAAGTGATTTCTGAACCATCCCACCTGTACCCAGGTGTTGGCAGTTCCTTCCAAGGCCCTGCCCCTGGAATGACCACTTGGCTGTCCAGTGTGGAACCAGAACCCATGGGCACCCAGGATATTCCCTCAGTTTTGCCACCCAAGAATTATCTAAAGGTCCAACAGGTAAGGCAACATCAGCCTCCTCTGCAGGAAAAGGACGGATGGGAAGAGCCCTTTGAGTGGAGTGGAACGGATTCCTGCAAACTCACAGGCACCCAAAATCCACAGGTGGTGAAGGAGACTACTGGAAAGCAGGCAGCTGACCCAAAACTCCTAAACCTGCCCTTGGAGTTTCAGTTTTTGTGGTTGAAGCAGCTCCCAGAGGCCTCTCTGTGTCCAAATGGCTGCGACTGCCCCACGGCTCAGCCCCGGAGCTCTTTGGTTTGGGGCCGGAGCAGCCCTGGGGGCCCTCCTGCTGCTGTAGCCTTGGCTCTGCTATCTGGAGAGGTGGGAGCTGCTCTGCGACTGGCTGGAAGATGTGGTGACTCCACTCAGCTGGGAAAAGCCGCTGTTGCAAGATTCCAGGCTGGACATGGATCCCCTGGGATGGGACAGAACAGATGTGCTGTTAGGAAGGCAGCAATCAAGGGATAACTGTTCCTCCCAAGATCAGCTCCCCCTCTCTACCTCTCTCACATCTCTGTGTCATGATGAAAAACCAATCAGTCAGAGACATTTTTTCCCAGTTAGAGATATTATTCTTTGTCTCTGGCTCTTGTTCTGGGGAAGGGGACACAGCTGGAGCATCTGGGAGCTGTCCCTGAGGAGAAAGGAAAGCTCCAGAGCACTCCAAATGCAGCCTTTGTGATCCCAAGGACTCCAGGCTGCTGAACACCAGAGCTCCAGTTCCTGCCAAAAGCAACCTGGGCTCAAGGAAGAGCCCCATGGGACAAGCACAACTGGAGCGAGGCATTTCTGCTGCTCTGACCCCACAGGACCTGGCCAGGTCACACCTCAAGCTCACCACCCGCAAGTCTGCTCTGCCCAATGCTTCCTCCAGCTCTAGGGAAAGGTCAAGGACTTGCACAGAGTTCAGACTAACAGGAGATGGGGAGGTGCTTTTAGCATTGAAGGAGGAGCCAGGCACACCCTGCCAAGGCTGATCCTTCACCTGTTCAGAAGTGCTCATCCTTCTCAAGTGCCAAGCAAAATTATCTGGGAAATAGCCCAGCTGAGATTTAAATTACTCCAAAAACAGCTCCTCAAAATATCCCCAACTAAGATAAAAACCCTCCTGAGTCAAAAAACCTCCTGCTCTTCAGGCAGCTGCAAGCCAGACCCAAAGCACAAATTCCACTGGTGGACAGAGCCAAGGGAACTTTTAAATACCTACAGCACCAGAGGAGAATGGCTGCACAAAATGCCACCAATGTTGTATTCATCCACTTGTCAATGAAACATCCCCCCTGTGGGCATCTCTGATATCCAAATGCTTAACTCATACTCAGAGCAACTCGTAGCAAACTCCTTGTAAATGCCCTACCTGAAGTCCTTGGAGGCCAGCACCTCGTAGTAGTAGATGAGCTTACACTTGTGGCTGGAGCCCTGCAGGGAGGCCAGGACATCATCCACACGTGGGAGGCTGGAGCTGGAGCAGGGCAGGGGCCCGTGCATCCTCCACTGCAGGATGTAAAAGCCAGGCCAGCGTGTGACATGGGACCCCTGCAGAGAGGGAGGGACAGCAGGTGACCACACGTGTCCTGGGAATGGCTGAATGACCCAGCACAGGTGTCACTCACCTGTCTGAGACACAGCTCTGTAGTACCAGTAGGAAAAAAAAAAAGCTTATTTAGCTTACTTTCCATTAGATTTTTAGCTTGGAGTCTCTTTCCAATGACTCACTCTGCATTAGGATTCCCCACTTTCACAGGGAACCCAGAAAATTATCACAGAATGGTTTGGCTGGGAATGGACCCTAAAGTTCATCCCATTCCATCCCCTTCCACTACCCCAGACTTCTCTAAGCTCCATCCAACCTGGCCTTGGACACTGCCAGGGATCCAGAGGCAGCCACAGCTTCTCTGGGCACCCTGTGCCAGGGCCTGCCCACCCTCACAGGGAACAATTCCTTCCCAATATCCCATCTAATCTTTTCCTCTGGCAGTGGGAAGCCATCCCCCCTTGTCCTGTCCCTCCATCCCTTGTCCCCAGTCCCTCTCCAGCTCTCCTGGAGCCCCTTTAGGCACTGGAAAGGGCTCTGAGCTCTCCCTGGAGCCTCCTGTCCTCCAGGTGAACATTCCCAGTTCTCCCAGCCTGGCTCCAGAGCAGAGGGGCTCCAGCTCTTGGAGCATCTCCATGGCCTCCCCTAGAGTCACTCCAGCAGCTCCACATCCTGTTGATGTTGGACCCCAGATTTGGAGGCAGCTCTGCAGGTGGGGTCTCACCTGAAGGGGGCAGAATTCCCCCTTCCCTGCTGCTGGGAATGCCCACAGCCCCCATTTCCAGCTGTACCTGATTTCCCACACCACCAATTCCCCTCCCTACCAGCTGATTACGTTGGAGTCTGCAGGACTCCAAGCCATGCCAGTACCCAAAGCCCTCTGACCTGGATGCTCTCCCCTTCCCTGCAGACCAGAGGAGACTCCACCCGGCTGTAATCCACGCCCAGCACCCAGGTCTTGTCGATGAGCTGCACATTGTCCCCTGCAGCAGAGGGACTTGGTGATGTGGCTTCTTTGTGACTCGGCTCAGGAGCTCGTTTGGAGTGAAAGAGGCTGAACACTACATCTCCCTTCAGGATGTCAAAGTCCCAGGTGATGACAGATTCCCCTTCCAGGATCTGCACAAGTATCTAAGAAGGGAAAGAACAAGCCCCTTGCAGGGTCAGGTGCTCAAGTGGCAGCACTGTGTTCCTCCCCACTCTGGGGCAAACACACTTGGCTCCACAATCCTTCAGCTGGATGATGGTCTTGGTTCCTGAGGGGGATACACATCAATTCCCATTCCCAACCCTACCACAATACAGCCACTCAGGTTTTTTCACATTCTCTCCCCAAATCAGAGTTGCTTGTAAATGCGTTCCTTTTTCTAGGAAAACCTCAGTGGAACTGAGGCACAAAGCAGGACACAGCAAAGAGCCAAATCAGGGTCACTCTCCATCAGAGAGGCCAGAAGACTGATTTGACACTTGCTCCTTTTTGGGACATCCTGTTTCCTGGTGACTCCCATCAGACAGTTCCCAGCACACACCTTCCTTTATCACCCCCATTACTGTCCCAGCTACCCCACTAGGAATGGGAGCTCAGCTATCAGAAGGGAAACTGAGGGGCCTTTATTTCCCCCAGAAGGAGACGGGAGGAGGAAGAGACTGGACTTTATAGAAGATCAGGCCATGGTAGAAATGCTGCTCAAACTGCTGCTCTGAACTCCCACACTTCCAGCTGCTCCCTTCCAGGAACAGCAGCTGCTGCCAAGCCCCCTCCTGCTCCCCCTGTGGGAATCCCTGACTCCTCCAGTCAGCCCCAGCAGAGGGGACATGTCCCTGTCCCAGCCCAGGGAAGCTGTGCTCTGTACCTCGTGTGGGGCTCCTTTGAGGACACTTGCAGAGTGGTAGATGGTTTCTGTCCACAGCCGGATGTGATCCGAGTTCTCCGGCTCGTCCTCGGTTTGGTAAAGGGACTTGGGGACGAGTCCCCCTTCTGGGACAGTGCACTGCAATGGCCAGACAGACAAACAGGAGGGGTCAGGGTGTTCCAGCAGTGAACCAGGAACACTTGCTGGTGTCAGACACAGGCTGACCCCTCAGCTGAGCCAGGATTGCACAGTGGCTCTGAGTTCACTGGAACTACCCAGGTTTATGTGAGCTCCCTGTAGAGAGCTGCCCTCTGACCCTGCTCCAGGATACCAGGGCAGCACCACCACTGCAGGGGTGCCCCGTGCCCAAATGAACTGCCCTGTGCCCAGAGCAGGGGGATCCTGGCCAGCACAGATGCTTAACCCCTTCCAGAAGGCAGTGGAAGACCGGGGTGGTAAGAGGGAATCAGTTCCAGATTCCACCTGCACAAGAGGAAAGCACACTCACCATGCAGTCTCCTCCCAGGAAGTCTGGGATCACGTCCTTGTCCACGTAGTCCACCAGCCCTCCTGAGCCCTGGTAGTTGTTGCCACCATAAATGAGGAACTTCTGCCGTGTGTTCTCATTGATAAAGGGACTGACCTGAAAGACAAAGGGCACAGAAGACTTGGCTGTCATTGAGGGCAGCTGGAGACACTGTCTGAGCCATTTCACGATGATGCTTTGGGCTCTAGCCTGGAAGGTCTCAGCACTGTGCAGAGCTTCACAGCTCTGAGGTACTTCCCAAATGGAAAATGTTCTCTCTCTCTGTTATCATCATCTCCCAACACTTTCTGCTTCATGTAAAGGAAGTCTGCAGTCACTGACTCCCCTACAAACCTCATCAGAAATGTAACGATCACGTTCTCACATTGCCAGAGCAGTCAGCAGGCATCAGACAGAACCAGATTTATTATTTACCACTTATTACCCTTCAGCATCCTACAGCATGAGATTAAAAGGTATCTGTCTTTTCCCATCTATATGAAAACCCACCAAGATTGGGTGGAAAGAGGAATTCTGATTCAGGTTTCTCATCCTGTCCTGGAGGATGGGAGTCACCAGAACCCAGTGAGCTACAGGCACCCATGGCCTGGCTCTGCTGTGGCCTCTTCAGGAGCTCACCACAAGTTGCCTGGAGCTTTCCCTTCCCTGCCTCTGCTGATGTAGCTCTTTGTGAACCTGCAGAGCCCAGGTTTCACCCACCAGGGTCCAGAGCACGGGGAAGACCCGTGGTGCTCTCACGATCAGGAGCCTCCCCAGGGTCTCAGGGTAGTTGTCCTCTACCACCTCAATGATCCTGAGCAGGGCCTTCACCCCAGGCCGCCAGAGGTGCCTCATATTGAGCCCTTCCAAGTCCACTAGGCATGTCCAGGATCTAAAATAAACAGGCAGGAAAAGACCTGTCAGAACTTCAGAGTGTGGTGGCTGCTCAGTTTAGGATCCACGGTAACCCCACAGCCCGTGCAGGATCCAGGGAAGCCAAAAAGGGACATGAGCAGTTCCAATAAAAAGCACATCTCCACTCAGGCAGCACACACCTCAATCCAGGTGAGCTCCAGGTAACACAGACACCCAACCCCAAGGGCAAGAGCATCTGTCACTCTGCAAGGGGGTGAAGGTGTGCAGGCCTATTACTAAAAATAATGTAAAAATGCATTTCAAATGAAGGTGGAATCTGGCAGACAGGCTCCTGTGTTAAAAAAAAACAGAATTTCAAAGACATGGATTAAAATCCTCAAGACAGGAAGATTAAATTAATCTGAGATGGGATATGAACATGGTGTAAGGAAGGATCAATACTTGTTTTCCAATGAAACTGCAGGATTTGTCTGCATTTACTTATCCAACAAATAAATTTGTATATATCTGTGGTCCCCATACAGCCCATAACACCCACTGCTGTCTGCACTGTGACCCGAAGGACATCACCCCAAACCACAGCAGCACCCCAAACCATGGCAGTGAGAGGCTGCAAGGACTCAGGAAAACCAACTATACTGACGTGATGGGGCGGCCAAAGATGTTGGTGTTTTCCTCACATCTCTTCTGTCCTTCCTCATTGATGGACAGAACCTGGAATCAAAGACAGCACAGACAGGGATCAGCCCAAGTACGGCCGAGGAACCAGGATAGCCTGGAAATCTTATTTTAAAAAATACAGAGCAGAGGGCAGTGTTAGATGGGATGTTGGGAAGGAATATCCCAATCCTCTCTGTGAGGGTGGGGAGGCCCTGGCACAGGGTGCCCAGAGAAGCTGTGGCTGCCCCTGGATCCCTGGAAGTGCCCAAGGTCAGGCTGGATGGGGCTTGGAGCAGCCTGGGACAGTGGAAGGTGTCCCTGCCCATGGCAGGGGGTGGAATGGGATGGGATTTACACTCCCTTCCAACCCAAACCATTCCAGGATTCCTGATGCATGACGACAAGACTTCCCAACACCCTGAGGGGAACAGGTGACACACAAAGGCACAACTCACGTGTCGCAGCAGGGATTCCTCTCCCAGGGCCTTCACCAAACCCTTGGTGTCCATCTGGCCGAGGCGGAGGATGTAGAGCGGCCGCCCATCTTCAAAACAAAGGGTGTAGAGAGGGCAGCACTTTAATCTCCCAGGGTACCACTCTCGTACCTTTTTTAGAAGCCACATTAACTATTTGAAAAGGATAAAAATCACTGCCAAAAGAGACCTTTTCAGAGAAATTGCTTTACACTGACTGATCTGCCTATCTGTGCAGAGGAGATACAATTACAGGGAAGCAGAGTGGCCACTCACAGGCACTAAACTGCTTTGTTAACTTTTAAAACATCAATAGAGTTTTCTTCAACATGTCACCGGTGAGGTGCCAGAAGCAGCTCCTCACCTTTGTCCTGGTAGTGCCACCCCCCAGTGTAGTACTCTGCCAGCAGGGCCGGGGGTCTCCAGGACTGCAGGATGAAATCCACCTGGTACTGCTTGCGCCAGGCCAGCGACTGGCACAGCATCTCCCGCGCTTTGTCGATGTTGAAGTCACGGGCGCGCAGGAACCGCAGGATGTGCTCATCCTTGGGGATCTGTGAGAAGGAAAAGGCCCAGCATCAGGACTGGAATGTTCCACTTGGCCTGCAGAGGAGGCTGCACAGTCTACACCATTTCTTAATCTCTAAAAACTAAGACATCAAACATTCAACTTCCATTCCGCCTCCCTCTGTAGCTAACCCAGCTGGAAGCAGCAGAGGGTGCCAGGAGCACAAAAGAAGGGACCGACTTACTGCCTGTGGGAAGCCTTTCCCCAGTGCAACACCCAGAAGCCCTGGGCTGGCTGGTTATCCACAAGGACCATGAAAATACTGTGTGAAAGTCACAGAGCTGAAAGTTCACCTGCCCAGGGCAAATCAGCACAGGATGGCAACAGGTAACAACCAGCCACAGGTAACACATAAACCACACCACGCACTGGAGGCGAATCACAATTGTGCAGTGTGAATGATGCCACCAGTACCAATTCCAGCTCTTGTGCAGGCCCTGCTGCTGGTGTTTGAACAGGAAAGCTGCTGAGTGCTTCCAAAGGCTTCCCTGCCCCATCACACCACAGTAACTCTTGACCCAAACCAACCAAAACTGCAACACATCCTCTCCCAACCACTCATCCCAGCACTAGCAGTAATTCTAACATTACAGGCACAAAAGCTTTCCAAAGCAAGTCTGCAGAATGGCTTATTCCAACCTCCTTCCGCATCTGCCATGTTCTCTTTAGCTGAGGAATCAATGAAAACTTGCCAGGAATGCCAAGCAGCAGGAATTAACAATGAACCTGACGGATTCCACAGAAGCGCCAGATCTGACTAAGAGTCTGTCAGCTGCAAATCCAACTGGATTAAAGCTGCATGTGCTGCTGGATTCCCAGTCCCTCATTCAAACTTCTCCAAAAGTGCTTGGCCTCATTCTCTACAAGTTTCCATAAAAACTTCCAGCTCTGTGGAGCAGGGATCGTCTCCTCCAGAGCATCCATATTGTGCTTAGCACAACCCGAGCACTCCCAGCCCTGCTGGGACACAAACCCCCATGTTCAGGAGTCAAAGCTCCTTTGTTTGTCCACTGCCATGCCCAGTGAAACAGAAAGCTGGGAGGAAAGAAAGGCTGGCAGCTGGGTCAGCAGGGAGCAATCTGGGATTCACAAGCAAGAGATGGTAAGAATTGACTCACCTAAAGAACAGACAGAGTTCAGGAAGCCTAAACCAAGCCTAAAGCACCTGAGGAACAGGGCGGGGAGATTAACACTGGTTCTAACACTGGATTTGTATGTCCTGGAAAGGAGAGGGCAGCTTCCCAAAGATAATCTCAGGAGTATTCAGAGGAAAATCTGTACCACAGCAAGTTTAAAGCCAGCAGGGTGTTCATCAGATAATTCAGGTTTGTGTTCCCACTGCTCAGAGGCAGCTGTCACTCATCAGACCCAGCCCAGACACCCACAACAGCCCCTGGATCTCTGCAGGAGAGGGGATGGCTGGTGGAAGGTTTGATGCTTTTCATGTTTCAAACCTCCCCTGTACACAGCTCCAGGCAAGAGGCAAATCCAGCACTTCTGTTTGGACCAAAGGCAGGAAGCTCCAAGGGGACTTATTCCACAGTGGAATTAGTCTTTCATCCTTGTCCAACCAAAGCAGTAACTCCCACATGCAAGAAAACAAAGGTTTACTTTCAGCCTGCTTTTGTATTCGCTGGTGAAACTGCTGCACTCTCCTGCATGATGCAAAGCCATGAGCAGAGCTTTAAGTTGCTGCAATTTTAACACCATTTTTAGATTGTTCCTTCAACTCCTCAGATTTTCTAAGCAACAACATATCTGATTGTAAAGGTATTGTCTGCTTTGGAAAGAACAGGGCAGGGATAGTGAAATAGGGCAGAGGACAAAAATAAGAAGGGCCATTTTCCAAGAAACAGGAGATCTATTTTTTGATAATTTCTGACGAGGAATAAGGCCATCCCTGCTCAAAATTAAAAGAACAGATTGTCACAGCAAGGTAAGAGCCTCTCCAGGGAAAACCCCAGCCTTGCAGGGTAAGCTCCTGATTTTGGCCTGCTCTGTCAGGGAATCAGGAGAAGCAAACAGATGAGTGGTCAGGGGGTTCAAGATGAAGTTTCAGTAGCCAGCACCTCCCTTCCTGTGTGTCCGCCTAGGGACAAGGCCCACCAAGGCCACCCAAAGGCCTGAGGCAGCTCCCACTGTCCCTGGAGCTCAGAATTCAGCTGCACCTTCCCAGAGCTCCCAGCAAAGCACAGGGAACAGGGGCTGCCACTCCCTGCCCAGCTCCAAGCACAAGGGGCAGTTGTTCCATGTTTTGCTCGTGTGCTCTCACTTCTTCCTTCTCCAGCTTCCATTCCCCAGCCTCCGACATGGAGGGCGAGAAACCAACCCACAGAACAAAGGCTTAGGTGGTGCCTGTTCCAGCTGAAAGCAGGATCCTTGCAAGTCACACCAGGATAAAGCCCCCCTGTGTTGCTCCCATTCAGGACCCACCAGGTGAGGTATCTCCTACCCCAATGGAGCCCACACCATTTCACTGGACAGGTCTCCATGAAAAGCCTCCTGTCCTCTGTCTCAGAGCACAGTTACAGCTGGGGACGGATCCCTGCCTGTCCACCTGTCCAGTGCCTCTCACCTGACAGAAGGCTGAATCACAGGCAGACAGATCAAACACCGCTTCCAGCAGAGCCCCTTTTCTTGGTGCAGCTGTTCCTTTGAGCAGTAGCTGCTCACACAGCTCCCTCACTCACCACCCCCTGGCTGGCTGAGAGCCCAGCCCCAGCTCTTTCCTTGCAGTGACAGGAGAGCAGCTGGCAGGGAGGTGTCACAGGCCCTCAAGGGGCCCTTTGCTCCATCAGGTATGTATATATATATATAATATATCAGACATATATTCCTGTAGTCTCTACCTGCCTCCAGCAGCCACCACTCTTCTGGTCCAAGTTATCCAGCCTGCTGTTGATGCCACTGTACACCAGTGGCCTTGGCCAGCTTTGGCAAATATTTGGTGGGGGGAATTTATCAGCTCTGACAATTCAACAGCACTGTTGGTGGTCTGAGCTTATCAGCTGCTGGGAGCCGCTCACACTGCCCCAACACCTCCTGTTCTCTTCAGCCTGAGGTTTTCTGGTAGCTGTTTCTCCATCCACATTCCTGGGTGCCAACAAAACCCACATGCCCACTCACACACAAGGGAACTTCAGGAGTTCAACAGCAGTAGAACAATAGCACTAAATCTTTGTTGCATTTTATTTCTACATGGGTGTAGAAATTTCACATTCACTTTTCCAAGAAAAAACAGCATTCTAAATCACATTCAGACTCCCTGTACTCAGCTGAGACATACAGCACAGCATGCAGAGAGGACTGGCAAAGCTCCTTTTAAGCAGCAGCCTCTTTTGGAAAGGCCAGGTAAAGGAAAAAGAATGAAAATCTTCCCGAACCCAGGAATGCAGAGTACCTCACCTAACCCATCCTGACTGAGCCGTTTCCTTCTAAGCCAGGAAACTTTTACTGTTTAAACCTCATCCAGCTGTTCTCTGCTTCCAAGGGGGATCACTTGCTCCTCTTTCTAAGCACCCTTTATCTACGCAGCCCACTCAACTACTCTCTCTGGTGCTATACTTGGTCCTTTTTCCTTCCCTCCTAATCCCTCTCCATCAAGAAATCTGGAGCTAAACCCCTCTTGAGGATTCTGGCTGCTCTAGACCCTTTCTTTGCCCAGCCACATCCCAATTACCCTGCTGGTCTGACAGAGACATTCCTTTGACCAAAAGGAGCCCAAGTAGCTTTTGGACATCCCAGCAGAGCAGAGACACACCTGTCCCTCCAGTGCCTGTGCTGCTTTTTAGGGAAAAATCAGAGAACCACAGAATTCCCTTGAGTGGGAAGGGACCCACAGGATCATCCAATCCAACCCCTGCCCCTGCACAGACCCCCCAACAATCCCACCCTGTGCATCCCTGGCAGCGCTGTCCAAACTCTCCTGGGGCTCTGGCAGCCTTGGGACTGTGCCCATTCCCTGGGGAGCCTGGGCAGTGCCCAGCACCCTCTGGGGGAAAACCTTTTCCAACCTAAACCTCCCTGGCACTGCTCCAGCCATTCCCTCAGGTCCTGTCCCTGTGACAGAGAATAGAGACCAGAGCTGCCCCTCCACTGCCCCTTGGGAGGAGCTGCAGCCCCCAGTGAGCTGTGCTCCATCTCCTCTTCTCCAGCTGAACAAGCCAAGTGCTCTCAGCTGCTCCTTCTGCGGCTTCCCCTTGAGACCCTTCCCCATTCTCATGTCCCTCCCTTAGACACTCTCTGAGAGCTTTAGATCTTTCTGATACTGTGGTGTCCAGGACTTGAGATGAGGCCACTCTGACACAGAGCAGAGCAGGACAGTGTCCTCAGGACACAATGACCCTTTGGGCTGCCAGGGCTGACTCACGTTCAGCCCAACATTGACCAGAACCCCCAGGTCCCCTTCCTGTGGGGTCACACTCCAGGGTGTTTGTGCATCCAGGGCTCCCCATCCCAGGTGGGGATCCCCCCAGGTGCCCCTCTGTGCCTGCCCTACCCACCTTTCCCTTGTGAGTCTCCTGAAGCCACTGGCGCAGGCGGATCAGGCAGCTCTCCTGCATCGGGGTGAGCTGGCCCAGGTAGCGCTCGATGTAATCAGCATCCAGTTTGTCAGCTGGAGGGAGGAAACAACAACTCAGAGCAGACTGGCACAGCCAGGAGGGGGTTAGCAGTTATCTCTGCACATCAGGCTCCCTATGATTTACACAGGAATTGCTCAGAAGCCTGATTCCAGCAGCCAGAGGGAGGGAGGGAGGGAGGGAGGGAGGGAGGGATGGATGGGTGGGTGGATGGATGGATGGATGGATGGATGGATGGATGGATGGATGGATGGATGCTCTCCTGGTGATTGGGGCATGAGGCCACAGGGAGCACGTGCTGCATCACAACTGGATCACTCCACCTGTGTCTGAGAACACCAATATTCCATTCAGCCCTGAACTGCTCCAGCAGGAGCTTTAAAAGATCTATCATGGGCTCTGGCACTCAGCTCACCAATCACTCCAAGACCTGGGCACTTCTCTCTCCACGTGTCCCAGATCTCATGCACAACTGCAGTGACAAGAGGCTTGCTGGAAAACCAAGCCATTATTCTGCCCAGGGACACCAGAGACAAAGGGAGAACAACAGCACATTTCTGACAGCAAGGGAGGCTTTTGGCAAGGGGAGAAGTCCTGTGCACACCAGCAGTTCAAGGCCCCTCCAGCTCAGAGACAAAGGACAAGGGGTTGGTGACTGCCAGCACCGAGGGACACAGGGATGTGCCAGCACCAAGGGACACAGGGATGTGTCACCCAGAGCTGGCAGCTACCAGCCAGCAGAATGGGACAGCTGAGGGGAGCAGCCCAGGCAGCAGCTGGGCTGGAAGGCACAGGGAGCAGGGTTGGGGACACCTCAGAGCTGGCTCTTTGTCAGGCACAAGGCTCTCAGTAGATCCCATCACCTACAGAAGGAGGCCTGGACACCCACAGGATAAGCAGGATAATACAGAAATTGCATTTGGAAGTTAGACACCCCATGGAACCCCCAGAGTTAGCAAGGTGGGGAGCAGGCTCAGGGAAGCTAACCCCTTCCTGAACAGGAATAGGGGCAGAGAAATAAGGGCTACTCTCCTCTTCTGCTAGATGGGACCCACCACTCTGATGTCAACTTTAATCTCAAACATTTCTCCTAAACAGCTTCCCTGTGGATTCCCACCTTTTTCCAGAAAAGCTCCCAGAGAAGCTCAGGTGAGAGCAGTACTACTGGTATTTCCAAATTCCAAGCTTTTTCCCTAGTTACACTCAGCAAAACAAGTGCTGCCTTTCCTTCTCAGGAATGACAACTGTTTCTATTACAACAGCTCTGGATTCAAAGGTCCCTCCTATTTCTTTTTGCCAGAGAAGTATTTTATTTAGTCTAGAAGATATTATCAGACCAAGACACAGAAAGATAAAGTTTGATTCAGGCATTTTGTGGGGAAAAATGCATTAGAGGCATTCCACAAGTTTCTCTTGGCCTGATCCAGGGCCAAAAACCATCCAAACCTGTCCCCAAGAATATTAATTTTGTAACAGATAAAATATTTAATTCCAGCATATTGAAGACACCTTCTCCAGTGTGAAGTGTAAAATATCTTAAAAAGGCTGATCAAGCCTATTTTTTTTTTCCTAAGTTCCAAAACATACTGCCCTGCACAGCTCTTTTGTTTTAGGGAAAAACAAAGAAGTTCCATTGTTTATTTTTCTTGAAAAAAGAAAATAGCTTTCCCTCCTCCTACCCCACACTCCAGATGAAAAACCTGATGCCAAGAGAAATGCAAATAAGCTCCTTGGTCAGTGCTACTGGCTGAGTGCTGCTGCCTGGGCAGTGCCTACCGTCAGGGCTGGCAGCCTCGGCGGGAGGGCAGGGGCTCCCGGCCGGCTCCCTGCTGGTGCCAGCAGCCCCAGAATCCAGCAGGATGTCACCAGGGTCCCTTCCCACAGCCGGGGCTCGCTCATCCTTGGCTGCGGGAGGGCTCCAGCGCGGGATGAACGTGATCCCTTGGGAGATCAGCTCCTTCAGGTAGTGCTCAATCACCTCCTTGCCCTGAAGGGGAAAACTCTCATTAGGAAAAAGCCTCCTCCAGAGCCAGCAAGGTGCAGGAGTTTCCTCAGGACAGATGACTAATGCTGCTAGGGATATAGGGAGGGGAAATCTCTCCTTTCATCCCCACGATCCTGTCAAAAAACCTCCAGTATGAAAGCCCCCTGTGAATGATGAGTTACAATAATGGCCAGGCAAATCCCAGTCTATGGATGCAGCTGCCTTCAAAACACTTTTACCCCATCCTCCTACTCCCAAACCCAATCAGCTGCCCTGTTCCCCTGCAGCCCAGAGGAACAGGCCACTGACCCACACCCAAGCTCTGGGGACACAGGCGCTGATTTTCACCCAGAACTTTCTCTTCCTGCACAAAAAGTGTCCAAGGAACCTGGCATCCACAGCACCCACTGCCATCCTCTGGCACAGCTCCACCCCTGCACACATTCCAGCAGATTGTGCTGTGCTCTTTGCACACTGGCTTTGCCTTCCTTTGCCCAACTGAGGGATTTCAGAGCCATAGCCAATGGCACAAAATGACACTGGATCTGTTTACAGACAGGCAAATAGAGGATCTGGGGTGTTCTGGCAGCCAGGGAAGCCCACCTTACCCGTTTGATGTTGGAGGTGTACTGCTTCATGGCAATCTTCTCCACGGTGCTTTCAAAGCCAAAAAAGGACTTGATGTCGAGAGAGGCCGACTGCTCAAAGCACGTCCACTCCTCGTTCTCAGGGTGCACCTGCAGCCAGGGGAACACAGGAGGGATGGTGGCACATGGCTCATGGCCCTGGCACCACACTGGCTGTTTAACCTGCACAGCTACAGAGAGGGGGCAGAGGAGGCACTGCCAGACCTGGATTGACCAGCCAGGTTCATTCCCATTGTGAGAACGCATCATGAACTGGACATTCAGACTTCTGCTAACTCAACATTCTTCACATGCACAAGGAAATCAAGATTTAAACCCATTCCTGCCCCAGCAGACCTGAACTGTAACAGCAAAAGCTGCACTAAAATAGCAGTGAAACTGCCCACTTCAAACCATCATGTCAAGGTCTCTCTATAGAAAGATAGGGATGGCCCTGTGGAACATGCAATTAAAACTCCTACACCTGCAAAGAAGAAAGATGCAAACCAGGTTTCTTTTTTAGTTTTGGATGGGAGACTCAGCCACTAACATTATCCTTCTCCCCAAAACACAGAGAGCAGGGAGTTTCCCCACTGTCAGCTCAACACATACCTTTGCCTTATTTCCCCTCTGTTACTCTATATATCATAGAATCTTTTCCTCTTTTAAACTTAACCCTTTCCTGAGAAGGCTCTGCCTTTTCTCTGCAGGTGCTGCCATTCACAAACTGACATGCAAGGAAAACAACTCCAGCCCCCACACAAAGATACCATAGAAGACAAATTCCCTGGGGAGATATTAAGTAACTGCAGGAGCAGGATCGTATTTCTCCAAGTTGCCTCAGAGAACACTGCAGAAAAGGAAAGATGAGAATAAACCTCCTTCCGGTGCATGCTGGCAGGGAAAAGGGAACTGGTAAAAATAGAGCAGGGAACCATCTTGAGGATGTAGCCAGCAGCTCCCACCCTGTTCCCCTCAAAGCCCAGATACATTTCCTTCCTAAGGACACAGTGAAAATCAGCAAGGGTAACAATCTCAGAGTTGACCTGGGAGCATTTCAGACCTGTCAGTGCCTTTGACGATGATGGAAGTTTGATTTAGTGCAGTTTTTAGGAAGCCTCATGCAGCCACCAAGGATCTCTGGCTCAGGAACACCCTCACCATCCAAAATGTTCACAGCTTTTCCACTCCTCCTCTTGCCTGAAGCTCATTACAGCCTGCTTACTGCCAAGAAGCTGAGCTGCTGTCCAGTTGCCAAAACGGCAGGTAAGTAATAGGATCTGGACATTTGTGTAAGGAACAAGCAGGATCTGATTGCTTCCAGAAACAGCAGAGGCTATTTCATGGTGCCTGGGCCTTCAGAGCACCATTACAGTGAAACAGCACAGGAACAGCCAAAAGGGAGACAGCCCAGGCCACAAGTAAGGCTAAAGTCCTTTCTCCAAACTTTTAGAGCACGAAAATAATGGCAAACAAGGTGCTAAAGCTTTCACTAATTTGTGGGCAAAATTAATTGTCAGATTTCACTCACGCACATATAATAATTAATAGTAAGGGTTTAATTCTAGATATCCAGATTTATAGATATGCCCAAGCTCTCGATGTTTTTGTTAGCCTGAATTTCAATCAAAAAAAAAACAACTGAGGGAACAGCAGCAGTTCTAGAGTACCAACTCTGTTTTCCACTTTCAGTCCCAGCAGAGTCATGATCAGCCTAAAAATGTTTCTCAAGTCCTGTGAAATCACAGATTTGGATGGACCTTAAAGCCCATCCCATTCCACTCCCTGCCATGGGCACGGGTACCTTCCACTATCCCAGGGTTGCTCCAAGCCCCATCTGACCTGGCCTTGGACACTGCCAGGGATCCAGGGGCAGCCACAGCTTCTCTGGGCACCCTGTGCCAGGGCCTGCCCACCCTCACAGGGAACAATTCCTTCCCAATGTCCAATTTGTCAGTGGGAAGCCATTCCTCCTTGTCCTGTCTCCAAAGCAATTGAACCAGCCCACACCCAACAGCTTTTCCAGTCCAAGAATCTCTAATCAGAGCCCAGTGTTGCAGAGGTGCTCAAACCCCTTCAGGCCCCTTCACCCAGTGTGTGAGTGCACAGTTCCCACCCCTCCCAGCAGAGACAGCCCCAGCAGAGCTCTCACTGAGTAGCTGCAGGTCTCCCTGACCACCACACGGTTGGCAAAGGTCTCATTGTGCGCTTCAATGCGGAGGGTTCTCTCTCTCCAGTTCACAGTGTTCTTCTGGATGAAGAAGACATACTCTACTCCTGCAATCTGAGGAGGAGGGGGGAAACACAGAGAGAAAAGAGTAACTTAGGAGCCTTTATCTATCTGAGCCAGCCAACAAAATCCAGGCCTCTCTGCTCCCAAGGTTCCACCTGCCTTCTTCAGCAGCCTGGGAGCATCCACATTCAGCTTGCAGCTCCGCTCAATGACATGGATGGCCCCGTCCTCACTCCTGGATTCGTGCAGGATTTCACTTCCCAGGAAGACTGGGATCTCTGGGCATGTAGGAAAGCGCTTCTCATAGGCCTAGAAATGAAAATACAGTCAATTTCAGCTTCTGGGTAAATCAATTTTATTTTAACTCTTTCTAAATTAATTAATTCCCTTACAGTGAAAGTCCAACAAAACAGAAGTCCCTGAACCCTTGAGTTGGCCCCAGTTTTCTCAGGGGTGAAGTTAAAGCAGAGCAGCTACAAGGGGCTGCTGGGATAGCCCCATGTCGGTCACAAGCCAAATATGTCCTAGCATAACTTTTCCTTCACACATTAAATAGAAACAGAATCCTGTTGTTGAAGAATACTAGGAAGGGAATCATCACTTCAACATCAGGAAGCTCCTAACTAGCAAAAGCAAACTCAGCCCTGCTGATTACTGCTGGCTAAAGACTTGAATTTTATAATCTCTGGGTCAATACTGTGTGGATGAAGAAGATACTAAAAAACATTTAATACTCCTGAGCCTAAAAATGTGATGTGCCAAACAGTTCTGGTTGCCCTAAACGATCAAGGGTAAGACCACCAATTGTTGGCTACTCACTTAGCCTCAATTTATCCATTCTGAAACAACTCTGTCGTGGCTCTGAAATCTTCCCTGTTCTAATTAGCACATGCCTCTGAAAAGCCCTTTATCCAAAGCTTCTTTATCAGCTCCAGCAGAAATCCAGTCTTCCCTGACACTTGCAGCAAAGTTAATTTGCACAAACAACACTTACTGCTGCTGCTCCTTCCCTAACTTCTCCATCTCTTACTATATTCTAAGATGTTTGCAGGATGGAATGTTTTCCTTGGATTTCTGAAAAACCTCTTGCATTTTGTGTTGCTGTTGTAAATATGTGGTTGCTGCACAAGCTGCCCAGAATTCCACTGCAGCTGCTCCAGGAGGAGAACCTGTGCTCTCCTTCCATTGCACTCTCAGAGCTCCACATTTCCATCACAAAACATTTCTGCCATCATTCCAAAGCAATTCCTCTAGGAGCTGCTGTCATTTTTCCATCTTCCAGAAGACACCACCATTTTATACAGCACAGAAAAATAAAAATATTCATGACTTCTCTGCCCCAAAAGCAAACCCTGATGTGCTGATGCTGGAGCTGGGCTGTCAGCACCGCGCTCCCGTTAGCCTGGGTGCCCTGCACAGATCTGTGTCCCCTGCTCCCAAAATAGCCCAGGCACTTAAGGACACATTCCGTGTCTCCTGCTCCCGGACCTCTGGATGGGAAAGAAGTTATTTCAGATTATCGTGTTGCTCCTGTATCAGGAGGGAAGTGCAGGCAGCTGCCAGCTGGAGTCCTGGCCAGAACAAAGCACTCAGATTTGAAACCCTGCTCTCCCAGCAGAGTCCTGCTTACTTTGCCACACTTCTCTGAGAACTTCTCCCTCGTTCTTCTACCTGTGCTTTTCACTCCTCATCACAGGAACAATAAAACCAGTTTAGATAAAACCAAAATTCCTATGGTAAGTGACTGCTTCCAACATGGATCCACCTGTCTCCAGCCAAGAGAAGCACACTCATTGCTTTCAGCAGCCTAATTTGTTAGGAGGAGTTCATGGACCTGTGTCAGGCATTGCCACAGGACACTCCCAGCCATCCTCTCCTGGTGCTCTTTGCTGCAGGGCCACATGGCAGGAGGGCTGCACGCCTCAGTACCTGCTCTGTTCCCTGCACTTGCCAGCACATTCATCTGCTCAGGCAGAGTTAACACTTCCTATCTGTGCTTCCAGCTGCCCTTTCCCAGCCCTCCAGACTCCAAACCACCATCCAGGGCTATCCTGAGGCCAAAGCCTTCACCTTGCTGGTCTCTTTTGCTCCAGCACATACACAAAGCATCTCTCCAGGCCACCCATTCTAGTTAGGGCATTCCAGTGCTCAGACAGTGCATGCTGAGAATACCTTCAGAGACCACTGGGATACCAGAATATTTAGCAACTGGTTTTGAGCAGCTTGTCCCATGTCACTCCATACATGTGCCCTTAACTTAACACACTTGCAAAAAGTGTCACTGAAAGCCCTTCCCTGAGAGAAGGCTGCCCCAATTAACTCCACAGCAAGGGTGGACAGTTTGATAGGACAGTGGGAAAGGTTCTTAAACTAAAAGAGGACACATTTAAATCAGATGTTAGGATTTAATTCTTCCCTGTGAGGGTGCTGAGGCCCTGACAGAGAAGTTGTGGCTGCCCCTGGGTCCCTGGTAGTGTCCAAGACTGGGCTGGATGGGGCTTGGAGCAGCCTGGGATAGTGGAAGGTGTTCCTGCCCATAGCAGGGTGTGGGACTGGATGGGCTTTTAAGGTCTCTTGCCACCCAAACTATTCTGTGATTCTGCTTTTTCAGGGGTGCAGCTGTGCCAGGAACATTTGAGGGAGTTTCCAGACAAACAAGAGCTGTTCTAGTGGGACCAGGACCATCCAAAGGCCTCACTTGAACAGCTTCACCTGTAAATGCCCCCTCACCACAGAGAGACCACAAGAGCCAATCTGAAACCACCACTGAATCCAGGTGCCTGTGGCTCCCATCTGAAGGTAAACCACTGGATCTCAACTCACAGTTGCTTCTTTCTCCACTAAGTATGGACTTGATCCAGCTGGAGACAGGCTCCCTAATAAACAGTCATTAAATCCGGCAAAACTAAGACCAGGGCTAAGAGTGCAGCCACTATTTCAGTCAGCTAAACAACATCTGGAGCAGGAAGAGAGGCCAGGGCAGAGGCACATGGCAGTGCACAGCCTGGTGATATAACTGTGACACGAGCCCAAACACACTGCCTAAATAGGGGGAACATTGCCATATTTGAGAAAGAATCCATATCCACATCGATATTAAGTCCTTTGCTAATCTTCTTTGCACAACAGCTCTAAAAATACAGCAGGGAAGATGCCTGAGATCATATGAAGGACAGCTGAAGCCCCACGCTGCAGTCACAGCAAAGCTGCTCCTGGAGCACCCAGACTTTCCATCCCTGCAGGCTGAGCTGAGCAGGAGAGCAGCTCATTTCTGCACCCAGCACCCTCTTATCAAAATCACCATCACTATGCAACAGCTCACTGCTGCTCCAACAGGGACCCTTAGAGAAGTTATAAAGACAGAGAAATACCCAATTTTTTTCAAGCCATCACAGGACTGTTATGTCTCCTCCTCTAGGATTCTGCGGCGTCCAAGATGTACAATGGAGCATCCCAGAGAAATGAAAGGCACAGAGTACTCAGTATGAATTGTTTTAATGCTTTGGCTGCCTGCACTTGCTCTTTCAGCTCCTTGCTGCAGGAACTCTGCACTGACCAGGACTCAGGAACTAGGATTTGTCTCTCCTTTCTGTGCCTCTCCTTTTCCAGAAGGAACAACAGCAGTGTTGTGCCAGCACTGGGTGTTAAAGCTCTATTGTGGGTCTGCACTTCAGACAGACACTGTGATGATTAAAGTCTCCACAGGATCAAATACATATGTATTTGAGAAATATATATATATATATATAAAATTAATGGTGTCATGAAGCCACTCCCTCCCTTCCTCTAAACCCCACTGGGATTAACACCCCATACCCAAACCAATCATTTCACAAGAAGTGCTGGCTCAGGCCTACCAGTGTTCTTCCCTAAATCAAGCTGGTTTTCCCCAGATTTCTGACAAAAGAATTGTTGCAAAAATCAGTGCTTTTGTTGTAGTGGACTGTGACCAACAATTTAAAGTGTTGTTTAAATCTCTGCAGTCCTGAAACTGAAATCACACATTTAATTTCACAAGAGGGCTGAGTGAAGACAGAGGGATTTGGAATCTGTTTGAACTCATCAAGATATTTTGCCTAGAACTATAATCAATTATTTTTGGGTGCATCTAAACGTAAAGAAAAAATAAGCATTTAGATACAGTTCATTGGAATGAAAAAGTTCAACAATGAAGAAATGAAAAAAAATTACAAGTGAAACCATTTCCAGCTGAAAAGTTAAAACATGCAGGAAAGTCAAAGATGTCATAGGTTCAGAAGTGTCAGATTTTCCTTTCACACTGAAGGGAGCCCAAACCAGGATAAGGATATTTCCAACTGGTTACAGTGACCTCTGCATCTCCACAAAGACCCCTTAGTGCCACTGAAGCTGACAAATGATTAATTACAAGGCGCAATCATTAATAGTGATATGGCTGCCTGCAAAATCAGCAGAGTGCTCTGACCAAGCTTTTGCTCCGTGATCTCCTGGGAAATGCTTCCAAGTGTTTTTACCTGGTCTGGTAACCATCCATCCCAAATGGGTTATGGGACCAACACTGATAAGTGAATATCAGCTTGTGAGAAGAGAGCTCGAGAACAATGCAAGAAGCCATGCTTGAAGGTGTTTTAAACTGTTGGCTAAATACTCAATAAGCAGTACAAACCCCACATCTGTGAGAAGAGACTACTCCAAAGCTCAGCCAGATGCCGAACAAGAACAAATTATACAAAACCACAGGTGTCAAAGCCCAAAAGTGACATTCTAAAGCCTCACAGCCATAGAGAAAAGAGGAAATTACCCTCCTCTACACTCCTCCTACTCGACCTGCTGAGCCCCTTCCCCTTCCAAGCAGGGGCCCTCTGCAAATCCTGCACATTCCCAGCTCCAGGGTGTCAGAGACCCTGAAAGTGCCAGTGCTCCTGCCCCTCCACTTTAGGAGCTGTGTTACTGCTGTTCCTACAGGCCCCACAGGACACGGCCAGCAGGCAGGATCTTTCTAATAGCTACTCCTGTTTCTCCTTGGCAGGGTTTTCTAGGAAGTGACCTTGAAATCAATTACACCACAGAGGCCTCAGGAATGCACAACAACAGGGACGTGTAACCACTGAATAACTGCAGAAAACAAAACACCTCAGCAGTCAAAATTCCTGCACACCTCGAGGCAGTTCCCTCCAGCCTGCTGGGTCCTGAGTGGTTTCCACGTGCTTCCACAGGCAGCTTCTGTTAGATGGGACCTTCATGAATGCAAAAGCTGGGGGGGTGGGGAGAGGGGTGGAAATTACATTGTGTAGAGCACAAAGAAACTTCATTGTGTTGCACCTGATGTAGACAGAATGTATAGTCCATATTACATGAACATGTGACAAGGAGAAGACTTCATCCTTGTGGCTAAAACACTTCAAATTCTCATGATCAGACAATTTAAATCTGTATTAATGAATGAGGTTCCTCAAGGTCATGTTTCAGCCATGTGCAGGATGCCAGGAAAAAGGACCCCCTGTGTTCAGTGCAAGGGAAGTGAGGAGATACAAAACCAGGTTTTGAGCTGAAGATGCCCAGATCATCATCCCTTTGAAAAGAGATGATGAGATGCAAGATAAAGACACCCCATCACTTTTAAGTAGGAAGTGGATGCATTTGGAGCAGCTTTTGAGCAGCTCTAATTATACATAAATATTCCTCTGCAGATTGAGGCCTTCTAGGAAAAAGGAATTTCATCCTGCAGTCCCTCCCACTGCTTGGTCTCAGTGCTGAAGGGAAGCACAGAGTCTGCACACACCAGACACAATAATCCACGTGCTTTGAACAGATCAGATACCAGCTTCCCACTAACCACAAAGTAAGATAAAATATACAAGGAACAATGTGGGAGGGACCAAATACATATTTAAGGTACAGAAAGGCACTGATTTAGGGAAAAGGGAACTTCATTTCAAGGAGGTGCAGAGTATGCACAGTAAAAGTCTTTGGGGCCCAAGGGAAAAAAAGAAACACTTCTGTTGGCAAGAGGAAAAAGATTTGCCAGTGAGAAGTGAGTGCATGGGACAACCGTACCCAGCCTATAAACATTGACCCAGTGTTATCTCTGCCTGGACTACAGCCAATAATTTGCCTCATTCTTTCAGATTTTGGTGAAAGAAACAATTCAGGGAGAAGCAGCATCTATTGCACTACAGGCACAACTGAGGGCTACAGCAAACCTCCTAAAGCCAGGCCCTGCTCTGCAGCTGCACAAAGCCCTCCCAGGAAGCCACCAACGTGCCTGCCCTCCTGTCTGAGAAGGAACAATGTCCCATTCAAGCTGTCCTGCTGCAGCCTTCTCCTCCGCTGGGAGAAGGAACTCTGTGTGGAGCAGCTGAGGTCACAAACACAGCAAGGCTTTGGCCTTTACAAAAAACTGTGGAGGTGACACCTTATCCAGGAACCACTGCTTGCCACAGCCCAGTGTGGAGAGAGAGAACTCAAAATGGGAACACAAGGAAGCAGAGATCTTGCGTGACTAACACCTGAAAGAGCAAAACACAGCAGTCAAGTGTCACATCACACATTTACTGCTTGATGATTCACCCCAAAATCAAACAGGCTGGCTCACAAACTAATGGCTACTTGGAAGGATACTCTGTCATTGCCAGAAGCTGCTGGGAGAATTTATACAAACTGGCCATGATTCAGGGTCAGACTCAGACAGGTCACTGTGCTTAGCAGTTAAAACAAGCCCATACTGGTTGAGATGTAAGAATTAATTATGATTCTAAATTTTACCACCTTTTTTAGTCCCTGCTGTAGAGTTTGTAATTTGTCTTCTGCACCTACATGTTCAGTAGAGGAGGGTCTTTTAGTCACTACTGGAACATGAGATAAAGGTGCTACAGCAGAGCTGGAGGTGTCTCCTTGTGCTGTGCCTCTGAACTGGAGCTCCCATCAGAGCTCAGTCATCCCTGCAGCAGCCAGCACCCACCAGATTCAGCTTGAGACACAACCCATTCTGCAAGGAAATAACCTCCATGCTGCAGCTGGACAAGGTGATTAAACCTGTACGGACTCTTGGAATCAGTGTAAATCTTCTCCAGTCCACACATGGTGCCTGCACCATCCAGCCCAGCAAATGGGAGTCTGAGCAGTGGCAAAGCAAAGCTCTCAGGGACCTCTGTCATCCCCAGCAAACACACTGAGCATGATACGCAGACGTTGCCAACAGTTCTCTCCCAGTGAATAAGCAGTTCTTCCATCAGTGCCTTCCAGAAAGCAGCTCTTCCATCATCCAGCAGCTGTGACAAATAGCACTCACCAAACACTTTCTACTCGCTTGAGGGGAAACATCCCACACCACAGTCCCAGGAGAAATGTCAGCTCTTTCCCAACTATTGCTCACTCCCAACCTGCTTCATGCCAAGGGAGGAGGTGGCAGGGCCTGGGGCTGAGCCCCCCAGTGCAGAGCCAGCCCAGCTGACACTCAGAGCATCACTCCCAGGCTCCTGGTGCCAAATTCTGCTCAGCAGGAAGATGAGGGGATATTTTTAGCCTATCTTGACAGCAGGGTTTCAAGTCTTCAAGTCATACTGAAGCATCATGTCTTGAGTCAACACTAGATTATCTCTAAGTGCATAAAATGTTAACCCAGTAGCTTCTGGCAGTCACAGCAAACTCACCTTCCAAACATGGCAAAAAGTAGGGACAAGGGAAGCTGCCTTCTTTAAAACACCTGGCACAGCCTGTGGCGGCAGGCAGACCATCCACATCCAAGGAGCACTTGTCAAGAGGCAAGTTCTATATACCCAACAATCTATATATCAATAAATAATCTATAACATATACCTATAATCTGTAACAATCAATAACAGACAAAGCAGATCCTGTTTTGCAGGGATTTCTTAACTACGCTTAGGTTATTACCAAGACATTTCATGTCATGTGTGGCATGGACTGACCACCAAAGAACACCTGTTTTGAAGCATTTTTCCTCCTTGCACATTGATTCTCTCTCCATCTCCAGGGTCCTGCCACCCAGCAATACCATTTCAGGCAGTACCTGAAAGCTGTGCCATTACCTGCATCACAGCAGCTGCAGAGGAGCTTCCAAGCACTGGACACACTGCAAAGCTCTTCCCTGTGTCACCTGCAGCTCCCTAGGGACACAGAGGACAGCAGAATCCTCTGCCCTGGCACTCCTGCAGCTGCTGCACTGAGAGCTCCACTCCAACCTCCCCGGCTGCTGCATACAGCCCTCTGTGCCTGCACTGCTGCTTCTGAGGATGCCAGCTGCCAGACACTGCTCTGCTTCCCTGCAGCAAGTGCTCTCCTGGCTCCACAGCTCACACTTGAAAGCAGAGGCTATGAGCCAGCATCAAATATTTTAGTTAAGATTCTACTTTTCTTTATTTAAAACCAGGCTGTGACAAAACCGGAATAGTGACAACAATTTGGAGCTTCAGAGGGGGCTACTCCAGCCTGTAATTACAACTCAGCACTCAGGAACCCCCCAAAGTGTCCTCTGTGGTGCCTCAGTGCTGTGGCACTGCAGGACATGGCACTGTAGGTGACCTGACAATCTGCAGCACTTAGGAAGGAAGACAGCAGCAGCCTTTGAGGCCTGGCTGGGCTGTGAACACACACATTGAACTGTCACTCTGAGCAAACCCACAGAGCTGATGTGACCCCTGCTAGACATCAGCCTGCTTGTGCATTGTACAGCTCTCACACATTTATCTGCTACAAGCATGCCCTGAGCTGTTCGGGTGTTAAGCAGCAAAAGGGGGCTCAGAGATTCTGTTGCAGGAGCATCACTGCATCAGCCAGTGAAATATCAAACCCTTCAAGGCACCACAGCATTAGGGAGGAGAGCATATCCAACACACCAGGATTTAAGCAGTCTCTTTATACACTCAATCTGCTAAAGGCAACAGGAATAAGTCATTAAATAAAGCTACTTAAAATCTAAAAACCTTAACACAATGCATGCTGATGCTGAAAAGGAAAATAAGTTTGAAAAAGTGTATGGGAAGCAGTTTTGGCTGTCAGGACCTGATCCCCAGTATTCAGAGTTTCTTCTCCTGCAGCAAAGTCTGACAGCCAAACCAGCAACGAGCTGTTTTCAATTAGCCTGCATCTACAAACCTCCTAACACTGGTGACACAAAAGAATGTTGGGATGGTTGTGAAATGAGTGATGCATTTTGATTTTAGTTGTCCCGCATGGTTGACTCTTGCATCTAACCCTGGGCCAGATCCTCAACTGTTGGAAAGGAGCAAAAGTTTTGCCAGTGTGCAAACAGGGCAGAGAAGGCTGATGACTGAGGGACAGCAGTGAGGACCACTGCCAAATCCAGGGACAATCACCAGGACTACTCCTGAGGGTCAGGCACAAGAGAAAGACAACTCCCATCGGGACCATGGCTGTTTGCTTTTCATGGGTATGACTCTGTGTACAGGATGAGAGAGTACAGATGAGGGAGAAGGAATATTTCTGCTGCTTACTCCATGAGAAGTAAGTTCTGACTTTAAATAAATTTGCAGAATTTGTAGCCTGAATTAAATTTTTCACTCAGCTTATTAGAACCTCTGACACTCAAACTGTACTGAACCATCTACTGTTAATTTCCTGCTTTGTCTTACCTGTGAAATAAAAAACTGCAGATCAACTGAATATAAAGAACATTGGAGGCCTACAAGAAATATGGAGACAGACTTTGGATGAAGGCATGGAGTGAGAGGACAAAGGGGAATGATTTCACCCTGTCACAGGGCAGAGTTAGATGGGATATTGCAAAGGAATTGTTCTCTGTGAGGGTGGGCAGGCCCTGGCACAGGGTGCCCAGAGAAGCTGTGGCTGCCCTTGGATCCCTGGAAGTGTCCAAGGCCAGGCTGGACACTGGGGCTTGGAGCAGCCTGGGATAGTGGGAAGGTGACTCTGCCCATGGCAGGGCTGGAATGGGATGGGCTTTAAGGTCCCTTCAACCTAAACTGTTCTGTGATTCAAAGAACACTGAATTGCCACTGAAATGAGAAGAGTCAGGGAGCTGCTTGGAAGTGCAGGCCAGGAGCTCAGATGATGCAGCCTTCACTGCAGAGCCAGGCAGGGGACTCATGAGCTGCCACGGGTCTATCAGAGACTCTGCGTGATGCTGGAGATGAGAAACACTCCCCCACCAAATAGGCACCCCCAGAGGAGCCACCCCCACCCAAATTCTCACTGCAGGAACAGAATTGCCCTGGCCTGATGACCAGCACTCAGCCAGCACAGAAACACACACCAAGGCTCTCCATGTTTGTGTCCAAGAGCTCGGGCTCCAGCTGCTCGGATATGTGTCAGCACATGCCGTGGGCAGCACCAAGAAATGAGGTCAAGCAGAAAGCAGCACTGACTCACATCAGACACATGTGGGGCTCCATGGCAGTTTTGTCTCAAGCACAAAATACAGCTGCACAGGCAACAGGAACTGATGCTTCTGCAAACCTCCCAATGCCTGATCTTAGTTATTTTTTTCCAGAACCATGACTTATTTTAATATAGCAGTGCAGAAAGATCCCTCTCTTGCTGCAGAAACCATGAACTGCTCTCAGCAGTGAGAGCTGAACATGAAAGTGCACTGTGGCAAGAGGAGCAAACCATTGACAAGTGTTGTCAGGGATGTCTCATTTGCACCACTAGTGCAGTAACTGAAATTGTCCTTCACGTACAGAAGACCCTGTAAGGTCTCTGGGGGGTTATTCCCAACCTGTAGCTTTAGGGACCTAATCCTATAAATCCTCTAAGGTGTGTGAAAATGGCCAATGTCAACCGTGAGCGTGAAGGGCTGAGGCACTACTAAAAATAACAGGAACACAACTCCCTACCCCATTCAAAGCTGAAACCCTCCAGCTACAGCTGTCTCATCTAACCCAATAATTCATTGCAAATAACATTAAATATGCAATCTCCCTCTCTCTCAGCTCTGTTTCCTGCATGTTGGACTTGCTCACCCAAACCAAATTTGCATTCCCAATACATCAGAGAAAGCTCACAAATATTTGTATCACTCATATGTGGCAGAGGTACCTCTCCTTCTGGATTTTGCATTCATTGTAACATTTTTTAAAAATCCCTCTTAGCTTTCTATCTACAACAGAAAGAAGATGAAAAATAAGTTTATACTTGGAAATTTTCTTGGCTGTAAGATAAAATTAGAAGACATGCAAAGTCAAATCTGCTGATCTAATTGAAGGGAAGACAAGATGAGGCCCAGAGAGGCGTGGACAATCCATTGGAGGAACAGCTCCATTTAAAAGAGGACACAGACAAGAAAGATAAAATAGAAAGGAAAAACATGACAAGATAACAAAGAATAACAGAAGTCAAGGTTCTTTTCAAGTATAAGGGATAAAGATGTCAGGCACTGAATATGTGTTTGAAGAGCATAATACTTTTGATCCATTAACGTGAATCCAAGTTAGGAACAAAGCAGGTGGAAATGACTACAGTGACCCTGGACAGGTGTGGAAAAACCACCCTTTGCTTAAATCTTTTTTAGAAGGAAGGGCAAGAAAAAATTCAGAACTCCCAAATGACAAGAAAAGACTTGTTAAGCTGATTCCTTTTTACTTCCTCAGGTGCATAGGACTGGCAAAGAGAGCACGGAGGGGAATGTCCTTCCAAGGGCTTGGAACACATGTCAAATCTCCTGCCTGCAAATGCTCCAACCCAAGCTGCAGGAGCATTAGCAAAGGCAGAGTGCAAATCCAGAGTCAATTACCCCGACACACAGTAACAAAGGTATCACCAGCAAAAGCCCTGGCACATCCCTGGAGCCCCAGGCACACACACAGCCTCTGCACAAGGCCAAGGAGAACTCCTGCTCCTGAGGGTGAGCTCCACAACGGGCCTGGGAAACACCACGTGTGTTGCCAGGAAGCAAGGAATTGCTTGCCAAATTTGGCTGTGACGATCCTATTTCTCAGACTCTCCTATGTGAGCAAAGCACACCCACTGCTTTCTATAGGAGGGTCCAAACACTGGAGGTTCTGAGGGAAAAAATACTTTTCCCAACTTGCTTCCTGTGTTCTGTTCAGGCTGTGTTGGGAGGGAAGACCCTCCCCAATGAGGAATTAAGCACAAGTGTATCAGGCTCAAGGGTGCCCAGAGACCTGTAAAACATGAGGGTGTCTTGGGGTCACCCGAGACCTCTGCTTTCCTAACACAGCTGAGACCTCAGCACTCCAGAGGTTCCCACACAGCATTAGAGGGGAAAAGATGAAAGCACCTGAATATCAGTGCTGAGGAAGCTGCTGTCAGATTTATGGTGAAGGAGATTAACAGCAATGCCACGTGCTGAGGAGCAAAACAGCTTCACTGCACACCCACTCTTCCCTGCAAAACTTCCAGCAACTGACAGCTGGTACCTGACAGCTCTGTGAGATCCATGAGATCCACGCTGCCTCCACACAAACGGGAGCCTCCATCTGAACACAGCAACAGTGGTAACCAAGTCTGCACCCAGCTCAGCCTGCAAGGACCACCACAAGACTGAAATGCTGCTTTACAACAGCAGATCCTGCTGGGAACACAGCATTTTCACAGGACATCGAGGGGGGGCTTAGGGGTCTATATTCAGCTCCCTACTCCGAGCACAGTCCGCTGGGTGACCCTGGAAAAGGAACCTGTTCATAAGAAAGAAGACTAACAACTTTGCTAAGATTTGCTGAACAAACAAAGGATGACATTTACAACCCCAGCCCTCAATTCCCAGGGAACTTTAAGTTCTGTTATGCTGAAAAACTGAAAGCAAATAAAACGAAACCACTTCAAAATTAAGGCCACCAGCCCTTGGCCTTTAGGCATGTGCTAATAAGCTTACAAAGGATTTGTCTCAAGGCAAATAGCCCTCCTCTATTAGCAGCCAATCCACTGGGGAGCATCTGGTGGTAGCTTTATCCTGCTAATAGAGACAACAGGAATGTGGAGAGGTGTGCATAGAGCAAAGGCTCCCAGGATCTTCATCCCAGGTACTAGTGGCTTATTCTCACACAAGATGCACTTAGAGAGCAACAAGCAGAGTCAGGAAAGCTTCACTGCCACAGACACCAGCCCCAGACTGGTCAGGGTAACTCTGTGGCACATGACTGGTTTGGCTGTGAACAGACATGGCAAATCTGGGTAAAACTGGGAAAAAAGGGGTGGATTTGGGACAGAGCTCAACTGTCAGCAAAAGCAGTGTTCATCTGGATGATCAGGGAGCAAAGTGAACAGCAACCACTCTCAGCTGCTGCTACCTTTGGGGTCCTTAATTCACAATGAGGGACAAACTGATTCCCCCAGTTTTAACTGTTGAAATAACAGACTGGAGGCTGTTTTGGATAAAACAAATCTTAAGGCATGAATTTCACAGGGATCTTGAAGAGGCCACATTGTCAAGAGGAACTCAATAGAGGCTCTCCCTTCCATTCATGGGAGTCATGTCAGCTGCCTGCAACGGCTGCAGCTTTCCATCTTCATTCCCAGGCTCCCATAAACTAAAGGAACTGGGGACAGGCAATGGAGGAAGCAGCAGGCTAAAAGTGGCAAATACCAAGCCTGGAGATCACTACAGCTGACTGAAATGCCCAGTAGATTATACAACAAAACCTCGCAAGACTCCATAAGCAAGCTCCTCTAACAGTGCCCAAATGCTCAGAGCTGCCCTTGAAATGCAACAGCAAACCTTTGAGAAGGGTATGTGACTCACACCTAATTGTGAAAAAGTCCAGAATATCACAAAGAAACTGCCTAAAGCAGTTCCCATGGTCAACAGCAGTGTTCTGCATCACCAGTGAATGAACTTCAGTGGCAGCCCTCAAGGCCCTTGTGTAAATCACAAGATCTGGAGAGAGATCTCCCGACAGTTCAATCACAGAATGGACAGGGAAGAGCAATACAGAAGACTTTTTTCAAAGATTTCCAGCCTTTAACCAACCCAAAAGCTCAATATGATTCAGAATCCAGTTGTAAATACATCCATACACAGTGCTGTCCATCACATCTGGACAGATTTTGAACTGAGTGGCATTTGGTGATATGGCAAAGAAAGTGTCTGGCCACAAACTGACCCTGCCTAACAATGTCAATGTTTTTTTTTTCCTTCCTTGTCAAAGAATAATTACAGAAGGCTGGATTTTCCTGGGGTTTTTTTTCCCCTTCTAACAACTAAACCGCCATTCTTAATGCTGAGATACTGATCCTTGTTTTTCTTGGAAAATTGAAGGAGGGGAGCTGAGGCTCTGCTCCTGCAGCAGGACTGTCACAGACATCCAGCCAAACCCGCAGCCTTCCACCTCCCACTGACCCTCAGCAGCTGGAGCAGGAAAAGTGCTGAGTGTTACTCACTGCCATGACGAGCTCAAAAGGGTATTTGTAGACTCGAACTGGGGACTGGTATTTCTGCACCATTTTTACCACACACCTGTAACAGAGAGAAATTGGAACATTTGAGATTCCCCACGCCAAGCAGTGCAATACATTCCAGGCAATTTTTACAGGCCTTACCAGAAGTTGTAACTCTTTCATACAAATAGAGAGAAGGAGATTTATTAGGTAGACTATCTTGCCTAGTACGTGGCAGAGACAGAGGCAAGTCTCTGCAGTCCCAGTCCAGTATCCTGTGCTGCTTCCCCGCTCTACTGCAGTAAATACAAGTTGGAGCTCCAACAAAACTGACGATAATTAAAGCACAATACAGAGATGTAAAGCCAGAATGAATCGTACTCTGGAGAAGGAGCCTGTCTTAGGAGCCTTACAGAGCTTACATGGCAATTCTTCCCCCTATCCCCCTTCCCTACATTGTATCTGTAATTAGGCAAAATCTTTCTCACTGAAAACTTCCCCAGCTTCCCATATCTTGGTGTTTTAAATGCTTCTGTGCACAAAGTAGGATTCAGTTGTTTTAGCTCGCTGAAAGGAAGGAAAAGGAACCAGCATGCTGAAGGAACATGCCTGATGCTAAGCTGGCAATCACATCCCACTGCCTGGATGCCCACTGTTCCAGCTGAACAGAGGCAAGAACTGCAGGCAATGGGAATGATCCCGTCCTCAGCATTTCCCTGCTCCCTCTCACTGTTCTCATCAGGATTCCTCCCTCAGACTCTCCTGCCGGGTTTTAACCCTCAAACACGCATCAGTAATCGGCATCTCAAGGGAAGTACACAAATCATTTCAAAAAGCATTGCTTTCTGCAATTCCTTTAGGAATTCCTTTGTACTGCTCCTACTATACCATCCTCGAACACGAGGACACAAAAGGCTGGACGGCTGGTTGGAGGCACTGTGCTCATTCCACCCCACTCAAATTCCACTGCTGAGCAGACAGAGCCCTTGGCAATGTGACGCAGTGTAGCGCTGAACTCAACAGTCAGAGCACTCAGACAACTTATCCCTGACATTTTCAGCCCAAAACCCGAGGTGAAACATGAATGGGCAATAGATTCTCCCTCAAAAACTGCTGCAAAATGCCATCACTCTGTAAAATCTAAGCAAGCGCGAGGGGAAAAGGACTTTAAAAGTTTGACTACCTGAGAATGGGGGATTTTTGGAGAAACAGAGTCCAGCAATCAGACAGTTCCTCTGCAGAGAATCACATTAGCCAAGGACCAAAGGTCAGGGCTCGCTGGGTCTCTCAGTCTCACTGGTGCTAAAAGCCAGCCCGGACCAAGCCAGTGGGTACAGAGAGAACCTCCCAGCAGAGCATCCAACCCAGAATGCAGCGAGAGGAGCAGGACAAGCACATCCCAGGAAGCCCGGACTGCTATCAGGTATCGGACACCCGAGCCAAGAGGCACAGGGCACCTTGGAACACGACCTGTAACATGATTAGGCTGGGTGGGGACCCTCCCCGGGAGAGCAAATAGAGCACGAGAAGCCTCGTCAAGCACATTTAGCTGGGATCTTGCTTATTCTGACCTCACCTCCTACACCAGGAATTCCTGCACCTCTGCAGGAAAGGGTCAGAAACCTCCACAGCAGGAAGGCTCAGGACAGACCAGTCTGGAATCACCCACAGCCCAAAAACAGAGGTATCAGCCACAGGACAGTGGGATGGTACGAGCTGTAGCTCAGCAGCCTTAACTGTGCTGCTTGGACAGACCCGCTGCTCCCTGGCAGCTGCTGGACCCGACTGACACTGGTTTATTGCCTCTGTGCTTCTCCAGCTGAGGAAAGTGTGGAAAAAAGAGCCAGTGACTATTACACCCACAGGAAGCTGGGGAAAAATGACAGCTGATAACACCCACCTGCCCTAGAAATCTTTCATACCTCGGGAGAGTGCAGTGGCAGCAGACCTTCTACACCCTCTCCTCCAAACAGAGCTGTGGGATGGTCATTGTGCTTCTCAAAGCAACAGGGACTCCTGCTATAATTCCTGGGAAATAAAGGAAAAAAACATCAGAAAAGGCAGTGAAAAGTGGCTACTTGGCACACACAACTGCAGATGATGATTAGCACTGATAGGGACAAAGAGTCTCAGGTGTAACCACTGGGCATCTGGGCCATATTAGCTCAAGATGTGCATCTTCCCAGGGCTTTAGCACCAAAGACAGATGTGTTTGTAAAGTCATCTCCTGTTCCACTCAAATTATAAACAGGTATGTTCAACCACCAGAGAGAAACCACCCAACCAGAGAGTATGTCTGCTCCTCAAACATCCACTCAGCTCTACAATAGCCCAAGCTCCCTCCTCAACTTCCTATTTGCATCTGGCTAAAAAAACATACTAGGAAAGGCAACTCAGATGAAGAGCAGTGACCCACTGAAATACAGCATGACCACTTAGAAATCCCAATCCACAGGTGGAGGCACACCTGGAGCATCCATGGGGAAACACCAGGACAGAGGCTCAATTCCAGCTGGCCAAGTCCAGAGTAGTTGATAAAAGCTCAGAGGTTGGAGTTGTCAATGCATTGAAGCAACACATCTGGCTAATAACAACCCTCCCAATAATAACAACCTGAACCATCCCAAGTAGATGTTAAAAGTATTTCAATTCTTGCACATCTGAACACAGAAAACAGCAACAGCTACTACATTTCAGAAAGCATCCTGTGACACGCTGTGCCAACAGCACTGAGCCTTGAGAGCCTCAGCTCCCTGGGCACCCCTTTTGCTCCAGCCCACACAGCAACTCCTCTGTGAACCACATAGAGAGAGCTCATTACAAGCTCATTACACCTGCTGGGTGTTCAGGGAAGGAGGAGGGAATAGGAAGGACAAGGAGCCTTGATGGCACTTGCTGCAACTCTGGGAGCATTCCAGAGAAATGGATTCTGAAGAAGCAGTGGTGCACCCCAAGCTCCCCCAACACAGGAGCCAGGCCTGGGAAGGCTCCCATGAGGAACACACATCACTACACACAGCAAAGGGACTGGCAGTGACATTAACTGTGTGTTTCCTTCTCATCTAGAACCTGCCACTTGTGCACCTGAGGGATCTTCCATATGCTTGACTTCTATTTTACTATTTGCAGGAGCAGCTTACTTGGCAGAATACAGCCAGATGGTCGGAAAGCAGAAACTGAGTGTATAGATTAAATACACAGAAATCCCTGAATCAAACCCCCCACCCCTGCTTCTCACCCTGGCACAGAACTCAGTCAGCTCCTTCCACTCTGGAGATGCCTGTTGGATGTGGAACTGGCAGCAAGTGACTTTATTACCTTCTCCCACCTGTGGTGGCCGCTTTTCATCTCGAGGAGAACTGAGCAGGTTTCTTTGTTTTGTTTTTGACAAAGAACTGCTGAAAATAGCAGGATTCTTGACTTCCTCAAATACCATTACACCATGTGAAAGCCAGCTGTGGCACCCAGCTAAGCTGATATTTCCAGTTAGAAAAGGGGGACTCCACAGGGCTGTATTCTTTCCTCCCACCTTCTATAGAAAGGTGTGTGACATTTCCTCTGCCTCGAGTGCCTTTCACTTAGGGAGATATTGTAATTGATGCTTTACACACAGAATAATAATATGGTACCAAGCTGCAGGATATTTATTAGAGCTTTTTAACCTAAGAACTTAAGAACGAGTCTTTTGAAGCTTGACATAAGGAAGCCTCAAGGCGGAACAGTGCCAGAATAAACCTTTACCATCTTTTTAGAAGCAGACATCTCCTCAGGCAGGGCTTGATCTTGCCCCTTGAGAAACACCTCTGGAGCAGGTGAAGCAGCACGGAGGGTGCAGGACACTGTGCTGAGGTGGAGCCTGGGAACTGCTCCTACACCTGGCAGAGGTACCTGGAGTCCTGGCATGGGTCAAAACCAAAGACAAGCAACACAAACATCCAAACAACAACATTTACACAGTCCTGACCACACAATAAGGAACAGTCTTTTTGGCTGAGGGGAAGAAGGAAACGGAACAGTGTCCAGCACTCTGCCCTCAGAGCTGTTTCTCTTCCATGTGTGTATCACAAACTCCATGCCCAGTATTTTCACACGACCATCTCATAAGGTAATTTCCTCACCAAAGAATCACCATGGAACATTTATGCACATCAATATATTAACTCCCTGATATTTGCCAGCCTGCAGCAGGAGATAAGCATTCCTGAAGTAAACCCTCTCATTCCTCACCTTACTACTCCAAAGGAAGTCATACCACATCAATTTATCCATCCACAGTGTACGAAAGAGTTCAATTCTCAAATACTATTTAAGAATGGAGACACAGAATCCTGGAATGGTTTGGGTTGGAAGGGACATTAAAACCTATCTTGTTTCACCCCCTGCCATGGGCAGGGACACCTTCCACTATCCCAGGCTGCTCCAAGACCCAGTGTCCAACCTGGCCTTGGACACTTCCAGGGATTCAGGGGCAGCCACAGCTTCTCTGGGCACCCTGTGTGAGGACCTCATCAACCTCACAGCCCTTGTCCCAAGTCCCTCTACAGCTCTCCTGGAGCCCCTTTAGGCACTGGAAGGGGCTCTGAGATCTCCCTGGAGCCTTCTCTTCTCCAGGTGAACACACCCAGCTTTCCCAGCCTGGCTCCAGCCCTTGGAGCATGTCCGTGGCTTCCTCTGGACCCACTTCAACAAGCCCACATCACATTCTTGTGCCAGGGACCTCATGCTTCAGTTTAACATGGAAATCAAGAGTAGACCCAGGCAGCAGCTCACTCGACAGTACAACAAAGCACCAGCAAACTGTTTCAGCCTGCCTTGAGTAAAGTTTGGAGCTGTATTTTCTTTGAACAGAGGCTGGCTGTCATCAGCCCCACCAGATAAGTGGTGCCATCAACACAAGCACCTTCTCACTATCTACAAACCAATTTTACTGCTTGGAGTTCAGTCAAGTGACCCAGAGAACATACTTGGTTCACCAAGAAGCTGACTAGAAAACACGGAATCACAGAATGGTTTGGAAGGGACCTTAAAGCCCATCCCATTTCACCACCTTCCACTACCCCAGGCTGCTCCAAGCCCTGTCCAACCTGGCCTTGGACATTGCCAGGGATCCAGGGGCAGCCAAAGCTTCACTGGGCAACCCGTTAAATCCATCAATGCATTTAGCAGCCATTGACCAGGGTCACTCTTTGGGTTTACAAACACTTCAGGGCTAGTTTCAGGATAGATCTGTCGAACCCCGAGCCCCCGGGGAGATCGGCGAGCCCGGCTCGGGCTGCTGCTGGGGTCCCACTCGCAGCCCCCTCCATGGCTCAGCCCACCCGAAGCGAACCCCGCCCGCCCCTCAGCCGGTGTCCGTCCCACTCCCCGCAGGCACAACACAAACCCGACAACTTTAGAACCGCTATATTTTGTCCTCAGACCTGAAGGGATTCCCCGCCACCTCGAGCCCGCCGCCCGGGTCTTCACCGGCTCCCTCCCTGATCCCCCAGGATTATGACTAAAATTTCGCTCTCGGCTTCCCGTGGCTGAAGGACAGCGGCTCCCGGCGCCCCCACACCCACCCAGCGCCCCCGCTCTGCCGCCTCACGACGGGCTCGGGCACATGGGGCGGGAAAAGCCTCACGCCCCCCCCGCCCCTCCCTCACACGGCGGCCCCGAGGGATCCCCGGAGAGCGCTGCCCACCGCGGCCGCCTCCTGTACCCCACATTCCCGATCCCACATCGCCGCCCCCCGCTCCCCGGCCGCTCGTCCCGCTCCCCCTCACCGCGGGCGCGGCGCAGCCCGGCCGGACCCATCCCGCTCTCGGCAGCTCCCGCGGCTGCGGCGGCCCCGCCCCCCCGCCGGCCCCGCCCCCGCCCCGCGCTGGCCCCGCCCCCGCGGGGCGCTGTCCATTGTGCTGCGGGGGAGGGGGCGCGGCCAGGCCCCGCCCCCCGCACGTGCGGCCCCCCCGCCGCCATCTCGCTGAGGGCGAGTGTGGCCCGGCCGTGAGGGGGGAGAGTCCTGACCGATGTCCCCCCTAACTCGATAGCCCACCTAACCCTGCCCTCTGGCTTCCCCCTTGTCCTGTCCCTCCATCTCTTGTCCCAAGGTCCTCTCCAGCTCTCCTGGAGCCCCTTGAGGCACTGGAAGGGGCTCTGAAGTCTCCGCGGAGCCTTCTCCAGGTGAACACCCCCAGCTCCCTCAAGCTGTCCCCACAGCAGAGCTGCTCCATCTCTGTGATCATCTAGACTCCTCTAGACTCACTCCATGTCCTTCCTGTGCTGAGGAGTCCAGAGCCGGGCACATTTGCAGGTGGGGTCTCGTGTGGGCAGAAAGGGAGAATAACGAGGGGTGTGTGTGGAGATGAGCTCACCCCATCCCACAGTGGTCGCAACAACCACCCTGCCATAGCTCAAGGCACAGGTGGGATTGTCTGTCCTGTGTAGGGCCCCATGTTGGACTGGATGATCCTGATGAGACCCTTTCAGCTCAAGATACTCCATGTTTCTGTGGTTCTCCCCGAACTGGCACCTGCCCTTGAGGAGGAGGAACCTTCTTGAGTCAGGGCTGGAGGAGGCAGAGCCACAGCTCCCGAACAGAGCTTAAGCCTGCTCATCCCAGGGTGGACCAGCCCTTCATGAGCAGAGGGACCTGCTCACCTCAGCCCTTAACTCTATCACTGCATTGTATTGTTTGATTTATTATGTGACTTATTACGCACTTGTGAACCCACACTTTGAGGAAATACTCCCAAAACTGTACTCTCTAACGGGGTCAAGGGGATCACCCAGCCATGCAACACTGAGAAGGACACTGGGATTCCTCCTCACCTCTCAGCTTCCCCCTCTCCCACCAGCTTTCAAAATCTGTGCAGTGTTTGTGAATCTTAGGGAGCTTTGGAGCTGTGTGCTGGGGAGTTGTGACCATCCAGCGACAGCCCTTGGGGCCGTGGCTCTGTGGAGGAAATGATGCCAACACTGCCCAACTTTGGGGTGTCAAAGAGTGGCTGAGCAACTGGTCCTGGGGCAGGTGGCAAGAGTGGTGGAGGAGAGGGATGTGGGTGACCAGCTGGGGAATGTTTTGCACAGTCAGAGCCTCCTTTCAGGTTCTCCCTAAGAACCAGTTTTTGCCCCTTTGCCAGCTGGTGTTGAAGTAACATCGCATTTACTGCTGCTTTGTCTTTTCCTGCCTCGTTATCGCTTCCACTGTGGAGTGTCCCCTTATCTGGGCAGGCATTTCAGGAAGCTGCAGTGCTATTTCTGTTCAGCAATATTTCCTGAAATGTTGTGCTATCTCAGACTGAGGAGGCCAGCCTGACACTGCTCAAAAACAACCAACCCCCAGACCATCAAATGTCAGAGCTCTCAGGGCTGCATCCTGCAGACTCAGAACACGTTTCCTAAAGACCTTTACAGCGCAACTTGGCATCAAAAGCCACAAAGTTATTCAAGGCCTGCAGCATCTACTTTGTGAATATATATTCAGAATAAAACCAAAATGTATTTATTTATAAATAAATATTCTGAATTTCCCATCAGAATGCAACTTACTTTTTCAAAGAAGTTGTATTTCTCTCCTGTTCCTCATTTACTGTTAAATTTCCTCAGAGGAAACAGAAGAAAAAATAAAGCACTATTTCCATCTTCTTGCTACAGAATGTACACCATCCTGTAACTACTCTGTGCCCTAATTGTGGTGGTTTCTCTTTTGTTTGGGTCATAAAAGCTGGATGGGTTTGGTGAGTCCCATCCCATCGTTTTCTCTGCAGTGCAGCCCTGACTGTAATTCCCATTTCCCAACATTTGCTTTCTCCTGCTGCCAGAAGGTCACCTTGGCATTTTCCAGTGTCAGTGGGTTGCCTTTTCCCCTGACACAGGGCCAGCTCTCCAGGGCATTCCCAGGGGCCCTGACTGTCCTTCCATCTACCAGGACTGGGTGTTTGCCTCAAGGGCTGGCACTGACCCTTAGTTTTTTTCTCATGGGAGCTCCTCAGAAAGAAGTTCTCACCCCTCAGCAGCCCAGCCCAGGAACTGCTGCAGTTAGAAAGGAGAATGTATTCCAGGAAGGACATCTGGTCTGGAGATACCATTCAGCCTCCACTTCCCCCATTAAAAGGACATTTCACTTCAAACTCTACTTTCATCTCAACTTCTGTGCCTCATCTGGTGGCATAAATTAAAATAACTCAACAGCAGTTCAAGTGCATTGGCATGTAATGTGCAGGAAAAAGCTTGTAGGGATTGTTTGTGGTATTGTTACTCCTATTTACCTAATTGTAAAAGCAGCTGAAAGAACCTGCAGAGGAGGTTTGTGCCAAAGCTGCAGCCAGGGAGGCCAGAAAATTCAGTGGCCTGTTGTGGAGGTGCTGGGATAGACTCAGCCCTGAGCAGGAGCAGGATCCCCCAGGACAGGACAGAAAGGAAAGGGAAAGGGAAAGGGAAAGGGAAAGGGAAAGGGAAAGGGAAAGGGAAAGGGAAAGGGAAAGGGAAAGGGAAAGGGAAAGGGAAAGGGAAAGGGAAAGGGAAAAGAAAAGCAGCTTCACACCGCCAGCCCAGCCCTTTCTGCGGTCACGCTGAGGAGGCGCTGTCCAGCCCTCTGCCACACGTGTTCAACAATCCTCAGAAAATCAGCACTGTTTAAACATTAAAGGCTTGCTTTAAACATTCAGCAGTAGAGTTCACCTGCCTTTCGGAGCCACATTTAAAGCAGTGTGGAGGTGTATTCCGCTCTCTAAACCTGGGCTTCAGTCCAGGTGTCACTGAGTGGAGCTGAGAGAAAGAAGAGGCTCCACACACAGCCTCCAGCGCTGGGACAGACACACCAGCCTGCTCCACTGCACCGTTCTGGGCTGGAGCTCACCTCTGCTACCTCCACACCCCTGTAAAGACACTTAAGCACTTCATCTCTTTCTGTTTCACCAAAGCTGAGCAAAAGCTGGATCTGCAGTTCTGAGAGCCAGGAAAAGTTGAAATATTGAGGCTTTCTTCACTGAAAACAGAGCAGCAGTATGCAGCCCCAGAGCATTTGCAGACCCTCTTGTGCCAGGAGGTTGCCCCCACATCCCATGGATCCCTATGGCTTTGCCTTCCCCATGCCACTCTCGGTCCCGTTTGTTTTTTGGTGCAAAGCTGAGATGAAATGTGCTGCCCAAGGTCACCCAAGGAGATGGCAGAGATCACTGGCAGGGATGAAACTGGAGAGCAGCAGACTGAGATTGGGTTCCTTTTCCTGTGGGACTGCAGATGAACAGTGTGCTAATGGCTCTGCTACGTTCACCTTCCAAGATAATGCCGAGGTGGCTCCCTGCCCTGCCTTCCCTGCTTCTGCAGCTGTTAAAATAGATACTCCAATCGTGGCTTGGTTTATTTTGTGAGACAGAGGGGTCTCCCACACTCTGACCCACCCGCAACTAAGAACAGAACTTCTGCTTTGCATAAGAGAAATACAAAACAAACCCATCCCACTAGTGATGTTTAACCCCCAAAGCTTCCAGCTCAACAGCTGATCCAGGTGATGTTCTTTAAATGCATCTTTTTGAATTTATCACCTGTGATGTGTTGACATGCTCTGTTTATGGGGGTCTCTGCATTTTGGCTCATAAAATATCTGCCATTTTCCAGCCTGCTGTAGAATCATGGAAACACAGAATGGTTTGGGTTGGAAGGAACCTCAAAGCTCATCTCATTCCATGCCTTGCCATGGGCAGGGACACCTTCCACTATCCCAGATTGCTCCAAGCCCCATCCAACCTGGCCTTGGGCACTTCCAGGGATAAAGCAGCCACAGCTTCTCTGGGCCAGGGCCTCCCCACTGTCACAGGGAAGTTTTTCCTGATATCTAATCTATACCTACTGTCTGTCAGTGTGAAGCCATTCTCCTTTGTCCTGCTCTTGTGTAAAATCTCCCCCCCCCGTTGGGTTACACTATGTGTATTATCAAAAAGCAGGCCTGGAAGGCCCAGAGTCACCAGGTCACCAGGGATGGGTATGGGAAAGAGGATCATGGGTCTGTGGCCTTCTGCACCTATTATGTGAGAGTATTGTAGGTTGTGACCCTATAGGGTATTGTTTATCTTTTCTGTTTATATGATGGCACGTCCTGGGTGTGGGATGGTGTCCTGGTTTAGGACTGAAACCACTACAGATGGTATAAAGGAGATTTTCACTGTGTAGTAGTAGGCAGCAGTCATAAGGGAGTAGCCATGGCAGTAGCCACAGTAGGAGTCATAAGAGTAGTCTTAGCAAGCAGTCCTAGAGCGATCTGTAGTAGTCTGAGTTTCTATCTGTATAATAAAGAACTCACAGTCTCGTCAGGGAAGTCCTTGACCCTGTGTTGAATACTGCACCCCCGCCCCCCCCGCCTCCATCTTTCTTATAGGATCCCTTCAGGATCTGGAAGGCCACTTGGGAAGATCTAATACCATTCAGGTCTCATTTTTATCACAGATACTCCTCATTTCTGTGCAGTCATGCTGGGACCCTCTAAGGCAGATTCTCTGAGACAAACACAGCACATTGCGACAGCAGTGCATCTCCACAACCTTACAAACAAGCCAAAAGCATTGCAAATTAATCCAGAATTCAGCTCTCTTGTAGAGTGCTAGACAGGCCTTGCGTGAATGAAGAACATCCTATTTAAATAACTCCTCTTCCTGCGCTGTTTGTTCCTTTATGCATTTCCCCTTTTGCCTCTCGGTAGTTCTGTGAGGAGATGATACCCCGTGACTTGCTGATTTCTGCTTAATCCCCCTTGCCTGGGAGTAAAGCCTGACATAGGTTTGTTATTGTGGGTCACGGAAATCAGCATCACCTCCAGGAGCAAAGCCCTTGTCAGAGCTCAGCTCTGAGCACTGCTCTGCAGAGGTGGCATTAGGAACAGCGGGGTTAACAGAGAGAGGGAACTCTGCTGGGCTCGAAGCAAAGGCAAAAGGAATGTGATACATTCCAAGGAAATATTGGAAAGCAGCTGAGAAACAGGAAAGCTTTGGGAAGCGCTCAATGCTTGATCCTGTTTGATGTGAGGATCTTCAGTGGCTGATGGGAACATGGAGGATTTCCTTTCTAGACGGGCTGCCAGTGAGCTGAGAGCACAGAGCTGTTGAGGCTGTTTAAAAGGTTAAGAACTTCACAGCTCTTTTAGTAACAGACAACTCAGGAGACCCCAAATGCAGTGGCCTAGGGGCAGCATCCCCTTATTTCCACCCCTTGTCAGGTGCCAGCACCAACTGCACAATGCTTGTGTCATCCAAGCCCTCACCCACTGTCATGCTTTTATACAAAATCTTCTTTCTTGGGGCCTTAAAATACAGAACTATGGAATAATACAGATTATGGAAGCAGCATCAAGGATTTCTCTTTCAGACCATGTAACTGGTCCCTGCTGGGACAGTGCTGGTCTGTGCCTTTGCAGCACTCAAGGAGGTGGAGTCCAGTACTCGTATTTTCATGATTGTCAGAGATGGTATTGAAACTTCTGTTGATTTCCACAACAGATTGTTGATTTTCCAGCTGATTAAGTGCAGCCCAAACAGTTGTGCTTTTCCCATAGCTTGTCCCTTTTCTCCTAGGTGTCTCAAGTGCCATTGGGTACATGAAATAACACAGCACAGCCCAAGACCTGCTCCTTCCCAAAATCCTGTTTGTGCTGTTCCCTGACAAGTGTGACAAGCAGTGGCTGGAGACATCTCCCTAGAATGCCACCTCCAGCCAAATGCTTTTGGAGAGACCCTGCCAGGAGCAGACTAGGATCTGCTGGGTAACCTCAGGGGAGCTGGAGGTGTTTTTCCAGAGTCAGGGTACAGCAGACTGGTGAGACTGGATTTTGCTGTGCGTACCTCTTACCTGTCTGTGTAACACAGGGGATAAGAACAAAGCCCAGGGCCAAACCCACAGGCAACACCAGGACTTGCTATCATTCCATCACAGCAGAGAGCATTGGGGAATGAGCTATTAAACACAGGGTATCCCAAGATGAATATTCTCTACTTTCTGGGAATATTCCTTGTAAGCAGTCCAAAGGATTATGTTTCCTTTTAAAATAAGTCCTTTAATTTATATTCTGAGGTATGCACTCCCAAGATTTAATTTACCCCAAGCTATGAAATTAAGTTTACCCAAAATTTCAGACGGGTTATTTATGTGATATATTCCACCACCACAGTTTAGCAGTGCAGTGATACCTCGAGTGCAGGAGATGCTGGTGAGGGTCATGATTTTTCCTAAGCCTTTAATTTAGACAATAAAGAATCCACATGCTTTGAACCCCCACAAAGAAGATTTGAAGTAATCTTAACAAATTATTTGTAAAAGACAGATTGTACCCCATTTTCCTGCAACTTCTCAATGCATCTCCCTAGGAGCTGCCAAAATAAGAGGGAGGAAAAATGGTCTCAGGCTGTGCCTTTGTCTGTGAGACACTGAACGCAGCAGCTGCAATCAGAACCCAGAGAGCAAACTCCTTGCGAGGAGTGTTTCCATTTTATTCTCCAGACCTCTGCCCGTCTCAGATGTGATCCCCATTCATTGCTGTCTCAGTCTTGCATCATGTGGATCTCATTTCCCAGTGACACCAGGGACCTTTGCTGAGCTATGTTCACTATGCCCACTATGTCCCACCCCGCGGTCCAGGGAGGGCTCGGTGTCCACGCTGTGCCTGGTGCATCCCCTGGCTGTCCTGCACTCTGGCAAAAAACTGCCTGAGCTGCTGCTTCCCTCTTCAAGCACTGCAGCTGGGATAAGCTATACAAAAAGAATAAAACCAGAAGTACCTATCCCAAGATAGCTAGGACACTACAGATTAAGCTGCTTTGATTACAGTCACTAAATAGACTTTGGTTTTTCATCTGAAACACCAAAAGGGATCTGTTGGAGACCCCTGAGTCCCTCGGGTACATTCATACTACCCAGAATACAAGCTCTAAAAGGCTGCCACTGAAATCCAGGCCTCTGTAGCCTTTTGAGAATATTTTTCCTATAAAGCTGCAAAACCGTGAGCAAAAAGCCTTGTACGATAACTCGGAGGTAGACACGCAGGGGAGGTCGCTGAAAAAGTCTTGGATAATTAGGAAGAATTAGTCTTGTGTCAGAAAGCTCGTCCTCAGTCTGCTTTGCCTGGAAGCTGAGGTGCCTGGGGGGTGTCTTTCCCATCTCCCATGGGGTGGATGGCTGTGGTTTGGAGCACCACCAAGCCATGGGATATTTATGTCGGCTTCGTAGGCAGTTCCGTGGGGCTTGGTGGCTGTGGTTGGTCACTCTTGGTCTGGTCTGCAGGAGGGGGCCACGTGGTCTTCTGATGAAGGTGGCTGAAAAGGAGAAATATGCCTTAGGTAGTTCGGGAGAAGGACACAGAGGATAATGTGAAGACAGCACTGGTTATTTAGGAAAGAAGAGGAAGCCACAGATCTTGCCTGGTTAGACTGTGCAGGCTGCCTGTTTGGTCTGAAAATGCTTTTCATAACCTTGGAATTATCATTTGCAAATGGGTACTTTGTACCTCAACAAAAAACTGTGCCGGCAGATCTTCAGGTTGAGTTAAGCTAAGAAAGCAGTAGGAGATACTTAGGTCTCAAAGTGCCCTTTCAGATAACTTTAGTGAATGGCTGTGTTAAATATAAGCCATTTAAGAGGTTTCAGGGAAATTTAACAATTTAAAGTCCAAACAAAGCCATGTCATCCTGCTCTCCTTGTCTGGAGCTTCACAGCATCTCGATGCCACAGCATAAAAGATTAACATATTCAGTAATGCTTTTTCCCTTACACAAACACACTATAAAAATGGCTGCTAGGCAAGCCACAGAACCACAAATCCCATCTGGCCTGAACGAAAATCAGCATTTTATAAAGCAAGAGAGAAATCCAGGAATTCACACCGTGTAGGGCAGGAAGTCTCTTGCTGTCTAGGAATTTCACAGTATTTCTCTGTCATGGCCATCTGGAGGCCTCTTCTAGACTGTCTGATCAAAAGTTGTCAAGCAACAGTTTCGGTTCAAAAACTCCAACAAAACAAACAGGAATTTTTAGTATCTGTGCTGTCCAAATTATAGACCAGGGCAGTTTTGACACCTACTCCTTGTAATTTGGGATTCCTTCAGCAGGCAGGCACTGGTCCCTGTCCCATGGCAGAGCTGCAGATGGAAGCACAGAGCCAAGTGTTAGTGCAGAGAACATGCCCAATGCTGCTGCATTATGATAATGCACATTTAAATGGGGCAGGAACTCAGAAAATGCTGACAGCGCTCATAAACCAGAGGTGCTCCTGAAAGGCTGCAATTATTCCCTTTGTGTCTTGTGCTTTGAGACAACGCCAGTGCTGGGCCATGGCCACACTGTGTTGGTGAATAGCATCAAAGAGCAAGGGCTGGGCACCTGTTTGGGGCAGTGCATTCACCTGGACATGACACTGAGAAGGTCAGACACTCATTTTGTGTGGGAAGAGACAAGCAGGGTCAAATAATGCCGCCAATAAATGTTTATGGCTCATGGACGAGCTCAGAGTCCCAGACTGGGAAAGTTAATTCAGATTCCCATGGAGCTGGATGCCTGTTCCCTGATTCTCTCACAGACATGTGAGGAAAAGGGAGCATGGCTGGTTTTTACTCCAAGGAAATGGGGAAGTGACTGTTCCCTTCTGCTCAGCATTGCTGGGCATAAGGAAAGTTTGGATCCTGGGTTTAAAGCTGTTGGGAAACTGGACAGGGTCCAGCAAGGGAAGCCCTAGGCCTGCAGGGAGAGGCTGGGGAGGGTTGAGGGAGCTGGGCTTGTTTAGCCTGGCAAAGAGGAGGCCGAGAGGCAACTTCACAGCCCCCACTGCTACGTCAGGAGGCTGGAGCTGAGCTGCTCTTGGCAGTGCAGCCAGTGTAACTGGGGGCGGTGGCCACAGGCTGCCCCTGGGGGAGCTCGGGCTGGGTGCTGGGAAGATTTTTGCCACAGAGTAGTGAGGAAACACCTTCCAGGCTGTGGATCTTCATCCTGGCTGGCTAAACTCACTGCAGATCCCCTCTACTGGGATGGGCCTAGCTGGAGCAGATCTGCTCTCTAGCAGTCCCTTTCAGCCAGCATTTCAATGATGCTGTGAAACCATCCTCCTGCCTGTTAGGGCTTTTTCCCTGGATAAACACCTTCCCTCTGGCCCTGGGCACAAGTCTTTGACTCCATACCCTGCGAGTCTGCATTGCAGATTCAGAGATGAGTCACATGGATATAGGGAGGGCAATTACATCTCAGTGCATATGAGAGAATCAGGGAGGCTCAACTGGGATGGAAAAATATGGAAGGTGCTGGAAACTGTCCATTACACTGACAGAGATCCCTGAGACTTGCTGGGATTCAGCTTTCTCCAGTTAATTTGGTGCTTACCATCCTTGTTGGAGAGGATTGGCGCTAACAGTTCTTTAGCTTCTGATAGCAAAAGGTCAACAAGATCTGAAGATGGAAGAGATGTGTCTGAGACTGCATCTGTTTTATCCTCTTCTGTTTCATGGCTGACGCTTACAAATATGAAAAGTGCCATCAATACTTCTATCAGAGAATGGTCATTGACAATCCTGGCCAGCCTCTCAGGAAGGATGTGCTACATAAATTCTGTGTGTTTGGGGGGTTGCATCTCCGTCCCTCCGCATTCAAGTGTCTGTTAGACATACTTGCGTTGCTTTGTTACAGACAAATAGCAAAGTATTCTTTAGAATGTGTCAAAAGCATTTCCCCCTCATTATATTAAAAATAACCAACTTGGAAACTCGAAAACTGATTTCCATCCCTCTTAAAAACTGGCTTTTTAAAGGGACTGGTCATTATTGACGGGACAGTGACTTTCAAATTATTTAATCAGTTAAAAACGTACATAGGGTTGTGATACATTTATGCCCAAGAGATAGGAGATAGGCTCAGGTTGGAGAGGAGTCCAGAAGCCTGAGCTCTATTTCTGCAGCCATTCATGCAGCTGAGATTCTTGAGAGCTCCTTGCTTACCCTCTATCTACTCTAACTGCTGATAAAAAAGGATGTGGTCCTGGAACCAAAAACCTGGTTTATGTTTGGAAAAGCAGGTGGGTCAAATCTCTGCTGCTCTGAAACAACCTGCTTGGGGTCTCTGCTGACAAAAGCAATTTAACCAGAGCAGAGTTTCAGCTACTCACTCCCAAAAAAAGCCTGAACAGAGGCCAAACCCCCCCAGTACCAACCCACCAGCAGCCTCCATATCATCTTTCTCCCATGGTTTCACTTCCAAAGTGAAAGTATGTTTAGAAACTCTGGGTAGGTTACGTGCAAAGCACCTTCCCCTGAGAAAGGTCAGAAAAGGACATTTCATGTTGCTGTTCACCATTCCCAGAAGCCATCTCCTACCTTTTCTCATCTGGTAAATGACTGTGTGCACTCAGGACCTTTTGAACGTTCTGTCATGAGAAATAAAAAAAAAAAGAAAAAGAAAAAAAAAATATTTCAAACTTGTAGGAATGAATAATTCCTGAGAACAAACCTCATGGGCTTTTCCTGATGATCAGATTTAATATGACAGTAATCAGCTTCTGCTTATTCATTGCCCTTGAAGCAAATATCTCAAGGCCTTTTGCAGCTCAGGCAGCATTCATGAATCTACAGACACATCTGAATTCTGCATTTTAATACCACTGCTAAAATACATGAAATGCAACACAAAAATCCTCTTCCAAGGAATAATTTTGCAGGCTGCATTTCAGTGATCATTGCTGCCAGCACCCCCTGGCTCCTGGCTTGGACCTGCACGTGTAAGCTCTCATTACCATGCATGGTTCATGACTTCTCCAACATTACTGAGGGGTGGAGAAAAAAGGAAGATATTTTGCTCCAGTGCTCACAATCCTGTGATGTTTGACCCTGGGGTCAAGTGAGATCCATTTCCAAAGTCTGACCCCAAGCTACACAGGCTCTAGCACATAGTGCTGAAGCTCTGGAGGCATTTAATTCTTCCTTCTCTGGAGCAGAGGACACAGCATCTACATTTCCTTCTGCTCCACTGTTTCTGCTTGATTTCAGGAGTTCTTGAGACGGGCCACCAGTATCCACAGCAGACACACTGAGTACTAATGCTTCCTGTGCTGGCCAGTTTACTAATTGCACATACTGGTGTTCCCACTATAGAGAACAAAGTGAAAAAACAGCCAATTGAAAGACCAAACTGTGAGATTTTGCAGGAAATCTGGGGCAGAAAAAGCACTGGAAGAGCAAACCCACTCTCCAGGCTCCTATTTATAAAAAAGCAACCCGCAGCTATAGCAAGAGAAGGTGAGCATGGATGATTTTGACAGCAGAGCTCCTGGAGCAGCCTCAGCACAAGGAGCCAGCAAGAGCAGAGCCACCAGCAAAACCTGCACTATGGAGTTTGCATTGCTTCCAGGGATTTGAGGAGATCTGAGTTTATTCCCTGCTTCGTCCTAACCAACAGACAGTGTTGGGTGAGACAGGGAAAAAAACCCCTCTTGCTTATGGAGCAGGAAGTTGATTGGACTTGCAAAACCACCCTGAAGGAAAGAGGCTGTGGTGATGCTGCAGCACCAGGGCAGTTCCACACCTCACCTGCACAAACAGGAGCAGTTTCCTGTTGCAGATCTCCAGGCGCTTCCGTGAGACTTCAGATTTTCGTAGCTGGCCATCAGCCAGGGACAGCTGCCTCTTCAGCTCCAGGATGTCCTCCTGAAGCAGGGACACAGGAGCAGGAGAAAGGTGGTGATGATGCTCCAGCCTTTGCTTTTGGAAACAACAGTTTGTGACATTTGCTACAAGCAAAAGCAGTGGCCTTTGGGAAGGGACAGTGGAAGTCATGCAAAACATAACACAGACCCAGAGACTGTGTTGGCCTTCTGGTCCCACACAACAAATGATCTATGTGCTATTTCATTTTCTCCTGTGTAAACAGGAGGGTAACCTTAGTTGTGGCTGCCCCTGGATCCCTGGAAGTGTCCAAGACCAGGTTGGATGGGGTTTGGAACAACCTGGGATAGTGGAAGGTGTCCCTGCCCATGGCAAGGGGTGGAATGAGATGAGGTTTACAGTCCCTTCTGGCTCAAATCATTCCGTAACTCTATGAACCCACAGGAGAAGAGTCTGAAGGGTTGTGGGTTTTTCCCCAGACTGAAGGGTTGCATTACCTCTATTTCAGAGACATGCTTTGCTTTTTTCCCTGCCAGCTGTATCTTCAGTTCTGCAATTTCAGCCTCCAGCAGGTGGATCACTTCCTCGTAGTCCTGCTCGGCGCTGTGAGCCTGTCTCTGCACCACCTCGGCCATCTGCAGTTTGCTGTGCAGCATCCGGTTCTCCGACAGGAACCCCAGAGCCTTCTGCAAGCACCCAGAGCTTCTGATGAACACACCACATCCCCCCTCAGCTGCCGCCCCCAAACCCACCCCTAGCACCCCAGAAATCCCTTCACTAACTTGGTTCAGCCTCTGAAGCTCATCCTCCATCGACTTCTTGCTGTTCTCCACTTCTCTCAGGAGAGACTGTGGGAAATATTTTCACCAGATTAGAAGCAACAAATGACAGGACATTCTCTAGAATGCCTCTATCCACCAGAATATTATTTTACAGAAGTTCTGTGCACCTTGCCCCTCGCAGGGAGAGCTTTTAGGGCTGTGACCTGCAGAATTCCACCCAGACACAGCCGAGGTGCTGACAGCCAGGTGAGGGTGAGAGGAGAGGTGCTGCTTCTGTTAATCACAGACTGAAATTCTTAATGAGACCTGCTTTTTAAATATATTAACTCCCTGCTGAGAAGGACTGCATGCTTTGAGTACAAATAAGTTTTCCTTTGAGGTTGAGAGCGAGAAAGAGGCAATTAAAGAGAGTGGAGGGTGAGAGGCTCCTGTGTGACGAGGAATGCACAGAATGCAAACTGGTGACTTCTCCAGAGGGACAGGCCACCCCATTACCCCCATGGAGAGCTACAGCAGAAGGTCCCAGCCAAGAAATCTGCTCTACCTTCAGCCTGTGGACTTCGTGCCTCAGATCCCTCATCTCCAGCTGCAGCTGCTCCAGGTCCTCGTTGCCATTGCAGTTGAGAGAGTCAAAGGTCTGCAAGGAGAGGGACAGACTCATCACACATTGAATTAAAATGGCCTCAAAAAGGAATCAGCATTTTCATGCAACACATTAAATAATCCAGCTCCAGGATGCCTCCTTTTGCCCCATAAAATTTTGCTCTCTGATCCCCATCATTGCTGAAATAGCTGAGCTACAGTGAATTTTCACTTCGTGAACCAAATGAAATTAGAATTGATTAATTGTAGCTATTTTTCCTTCTGCATAACTGCCAGGCTGCTTCCTTATTATCCCATAGATACTGTTATTTCCTTATTAAAAACGAGATGTCTTTTTTAGAATATCCTATATGCAAAATTATTAATGAATAGCTCTGCCTTGTCTTTCTAAGTGCAGAACAACCAAAAAATGGTAATTTTGCTTTTCCCATCTCAGAATTCCATGGATTTCATGTAGAAGATCCATGGATTCAATGTGGAAGAGCTTTGGGGTGACTGACCAGGGAGTGAAAAGCCGACGTATCCAGCAAATTGGCCACTTCGTGCTGAGTGAAGAGCATGGAGCTGGAATCCAGACCAGCCTCGTCCAGCTCCTCCTGCATCAGATCCCTGAGTGCTTGGAGAACATCTGTGAGAAACAATCAGTTTTTACCAGGCTAAAAGAGAAAATTGCTGTGTGTTAGGAGAAAATGCCACTGGTTTTGGGGCCATCCACTGGTGCCAAGCAAGGTTTAGAGATGCCAGACAGGTTTCTCTGAAAATCCTGGGTTCCTCAGCAATCCCATCAAGCTTAAATGAGTTGTTGACAGTCTGTTGACAGTCTGTTGACAGATAAGTCTCCTGTTTCTTAGCCAGCAGAAAAAACCTACACTTTTAAAACCCAGAAAACCCCAGATACAGGGGAGTTTTCATGACTGTGGTTCTGAAAGTTTTAAAATTTTAAGCTAAACCCACATTTCCCCGACAAAAGGCACCTGCTGCTGTTTCTCATTTGCTGATTTAAACAAAAAGACAACTCGATGAGTTCAGCACTTAGAAAAGGTGTTAAATTGACAAGTTTGAAAATCCACATTCACTTTGCTTTCAGACATGAAGGAAAGCGCAGCAGAAGGGGCTGCATGGGATGGGTGGGAGCCATCAGGAAGGTGGCACCAGGGTTCCAGAGCTTCCAGTCACAGAGTCACAGAAACATGGAATAGTTTGGGCACAAAGAGACCATAAAGATTATCTCATTCCACCCCCTGCCATGGGCAGGGACACCTTCCACTATCCCACGCTGCTCCAAGCCCCAATGTCCAACCTGGCCTTGGACAATTCCTGGGATCCAGGGGCAGCCACAGCTTCTCTGGGCACCCTGTGCCAGGGCCTCCCCAGCCTCACAGGGAACAATTCCTTCTCAATATCCCATCTAACCCTGCCCTCTGGCAGTGGGAAGCCATTCTCTGTGTCCTGTCCCTCCATCCCTCATCCCAAGTCTCTCTCCAGCTCTCCTGGAGCCTCTTTAGGCACTGGAAGGGGCTCTGAGGTCTCCCCCCAGCTGGAGGCAGCTCTGCAGGTGGGGTCTCACCTAATGGGGCAGAGGGCAGAATCCCCCCCTCCCCTGCTGCCCACACTGGGGTTCAGCCCAGCACAGGGGGGTTTCTGGGTGCTCACGGCCAGGGCACAGCCAGCTCTCATCCTCCAACACCCCAAATCCTTCCACCAGGGCTGCTTTCCATCCCTTCTCTACTCAGCTTGGATTTGTGCTTGAGATTGCCCTGACCCAGGTGCAGGACATTCACTTGGTCTTGTTGAACTTCATGAGGTTCACACAGTCCCACCTTGAAGCCTGTCCCAGTCCCTCTGGATGGTGCTCGGTCCCTGGGCTGCAGCAGGAGCCAGAGTCTCTCTGCAAAACCAGCATCTTTACTGCCAGCACATTTGCTAAATACCCCCAGTCATCCTTATTTCTGTTGCCAGGAACTACACCAGTTGCTCATAGGACAGGGCTGTGGTTCTGTGTCCCATCCCTCACTCTGCACAAAACATTGATCCAGATGCCTTGTGACTGCTCTCTCTGGTGGGGACATTGCTGATGGTTTTGGATTTTTGCTGAAAGCCTTCTGAGTAGCAGAGCCTGTGGGTCAGACATGCTCTGCAAGGCCACAGAAAGCAGAAGCAGCTTTTATTTTCTTTGTCTCCTCTGGCCAGTTCCTGCTAGGAAAGCTGGGATTTTAACGAAAGTTAGCCCTTGCACCAACTTCCTTTTAGTCTGCTTTTACCTATGATAGGACAATGGGAATGGCTTTAAACTGACAGAGAGCAGGTTTAGATTAGATGTTAAGAAGAAATTCTTCCCGGTGAGGGCAGTGAGGCCCTGGCACAGCTTTCACAGTGAAGCTGTGGCTGATCCATCCCTGGAAGTGTCCTCTTGGACAGGGCTTGGAGCAGCCTGGGATAGTGGAAGGCGTCTGGTGGAATGAGATGAATTTTGAGGCCCCTTCCAAACCAAACCATTCCAGGATTCCATGATTCTATAGAATGTCTTCTTTTGTGTTTGTGACTTTCCCTCGTTCTAGGCTCCATCATTACCCAGGCAGGTGTCTCACCTGCTACTTCTGTCCCTTTTTAGCTGCTAGTGAAGCTACACAGAAATGACAGATCCACCCTGGGCAGAGCTCCCACTCACCTCCATAGGCCACCGTCCCCTGTGAGTCCGTGGTCAGGCTCTGCCGGAGCTGCCTCTTCTTCTCCTCAGTCACATCCAGACCAAGATACTGCAGAACCTTGAGCAGAAACAAGGAGTCTTTAAAAAGAAAAATGCTGGAAAAGCAACTCTTTGGGGTAGGCACTGGGAAGACACTTGGTGCTGGGTTTCTCCAGGCAGCATCTCCCATATGAGCAGGCTTGGATTGCATTTGCAGTCTCTCCTTTCCTGCACATGTACAGAGATGTCTGTTCCTGAACACAGGTTCACATCCCTCCAAGAACATTTTATCTACAATCAGACATGCAGCTCTGATGAGCTTTCACGACTTTTATCAAAAGCCAGTGGAGTTTTAGAAAGACTCAGCTGGCAAGAGCTCAGCCTCTTCTTTCTCTTACTGCCCAGAAATTGTGTTTGGGACCAGGAAGATAAAAGCTATTAACAGAGTATTTCCCATGGAGAGAGGAAACATTCAAACATTTTACTCCCCCACTGCATGTTTTGCTCTCTCATTACTCCTGATGCCCTAACTTCTACTGATATTTATCAGTTAAACCCCCGGGCAGCACATAGGAGCAGATAAACCTGTGCAAGCCCCACTTCCCTGCTGGCAGCAGCAACTGAAAGCTTTAAAAGACAAAGTCGAGCTCAGCAGACTTTGGGAAAGAGCCCGAGTCAAACATTCACCTGTGCCAGGCTGCGCACACAGCTCCTGCTCCCAGCATCTCCCGGAAATTCCGGGAGAAGGAAGGGGCTGCGAGGGGATCCTCGCTCACGTTTCCAGCACCAGCAAGTCCCCGAGATCCATCTGCTGTCCCGTCTGAGTCCCACCTCCTGCTCCTCTGCCCACCACCCCCGTGCAAGGCAGCGCTACAGGATGCTAGGCTTTAGGGTGTTGGAGGGGTTGGCCACCCCAAAGCCACCTCAGGTTGTGCCGCTCGGTGTCAGCCCCCATCCTGTCATCGCTGCAGCCGCCCGCGTCTAACACAGCTTTTAAAACTGAAGCCAAGCGCTCCGCTCCTGCCAGCCGAGAGGAGCTGCTTTGTCCCCATGAGGAGCAGAGGTCGCTCATCCTGGAGCACGAGTCAGGAGAAGGACGCAGGCTCAGGGGAGCAGCTCCGCCGGCGCTCCCGAGGGCGAGCGCTGCGCTGCCGTCGGGTGGCAGCACATGTTCGTTACATCGGGACCCTGCACAAAGGGCTCTGTCCCCACAGCCCCCCTCAAACGCCAGAAGAACCCAAGGTGCCACACTGGGACACGGCCTCCCAGGGTACCCTGCCCCTCACCAGGGTCTCGGTGAGCAGTTGGGCAGCTCTGCTCCATGCCCATGGAATGTGTTTGCCCTACAATGGTGGAAGAATCAGCAGTTCTGGATGGCTCCTCGGTGAGATATCTCCTATCTCAGCCTTCCCTCGCCCACACCAGGCTGCCTGAGGTCACCCTAGCAGTGACAGCAGCACCAAAAAGTTTGGAGGGCACAGCCTTAGCCAATGACAGGATGTCCAAGGGAGGTGCACCTGCCAGGAGAAGACTTCTGGAGCATCATGGAGCACTGAGAAACAGCCAAGATGAGCCAAGGGATGTTTAAATGCCCCTTTGGACAGAGTCAAGATGTTTCACCCTCTTTACCTTCAGAGGCTGGACTCAACTTCCAGCAAACTCACATGAAGCATGGACTATTTCCTGCATAGTGCACAAGAAGGAGGCCTTGCTTTGGGGAGAGGGACCCTGTCACTTACCAGTTCCAGTTTTCCATCCTTGAGCCGGATATGGGGATCCAGTGCTACTTTGGGTTTAGTGCCTGAAGCTGCTTTGTAGTTAGAAGCTGAAGCGGGTGCTGAAAAAAAATTAAAAATAAATATTAATGGAGAAGCATTTGGGTAGAGGAAAGAGGTGCCTGCAAAACAAAATTCAGATCTCTTGTTGCACGAAATATAAAGTGTGTGCAGCAGGGCAAAAATCGAAGTCCAGGATTTACTAAAACCAGCTCTGTAAGGCTGAACTAGGCCACTCTTGGAATATTGGATACTGGGGCAAATCCTTCTGAAACTGGGCTTCTGCATGGTTTAAAATGAGATGTTTCATCCAGGGACAAAGGACTGCAAAAATAGCACTTTGGAAATTTCCAATCACAGAGTTTTGTGGAGTCGTGGAGTTATGGTGAACTGTGAGAAAAAGGAATTAATATCTGCCTGGTCCTTCTCTACTCTGATTAAGCAAAACTGAAAGAATTCCCGGCACCCATGGGAACGAACGGATTGAAAATGATGTGGAAAAGCACCACGCTGAGATTTTTTTCCCTTCCCAAGACTGCAAAAAGCGTTGAACCCTTTTCCCCTCAGCTGGGCAGGCAGAGTTTTTGGGTAGAAGGAGCCACGTGTTGTGAGGCAGCCACCGAGGCAGAGAGAGGCAGAGGCAGCAGCTGCTGTGCTGGTGAAAAGCTGTCATGAGCTGGAGGATCCGGCTGCCAACAGCTGGCTCAGCACTGCCAGCACTGCTGCACAGCTGAAAAGGTCCAGAGCACAAGCCCTGCCCCTCCATCCCTGGAGGGAACCCCACCTTTTCCATTATGGTTAACCCTTGCCTGTATGGAGCCATGATATTCCCTGGGAAAAGGGCTGTAGAAGGTGTTACCTGCTCCTGAACAACCCAGCCGGACTCCAGAAAGATGCAGAGTTGCTGTGCCTGCCCCTACCCACCCTCAAACCATCAGCCCAGGTGACAAAATTCCTTCTTGTGCCAGTCACACAGGATTTGCCCAGGGAGCAACTTCTTTTGCCTGCTTGGGATCTGGTGAATATCATGGGAGCCCTGTTTTGCCAAGGAACACAGCTCCTCCGGAATCTCTGGAGCACTTCTCCCCTCACGCTCCCGTCCATCGAGGCAGAGCCCAGGTGCCAGAAGAAGGCAGTGAGGAGCAGCAGAGGTGCTGCATAATCCTCATAATCCAGGTATCCGTCTGCTCTGCTAAGGCCAGCAGCTGGGAAGCAGCAAGAGGTAGCAAATGGGTTTGCTGGATTGGCCAGCACCGCTTCCCTCTCCAAGTTCAAGGGCAGAGCCATTACCCTTCAAACCATGGCTAATCAGGATTAGCTGCATGTGGCTTTGCTGTCAGCTCTGGACACAGCCATATCCAGGGCATCCATCAGGCATCCAGAGAGAGGCACTGCCTGGGCTAGGCTCCCAGCCTGGTGTGGTTTCAAAGCCAGTTGTGTGTTTTCATGGATGACAACACTGACACAAAGCCTTCTCAGCATTCCACATTCAAATCCTGGAGTGATGAAATCCCCCAGCTAAGTCAGGCCATGGTTGGGTCACTGCTGTTGCTGGGTTGCTCAGTGCCCATCACCAGGACTGGCTGGCCATGGTGGCCACCTGAGAGTGTCCCTGACATCTGCAGGGCACTCAGGGCAGGGAGGACAGAGCACGTCCCTGTCCCAGGGCCTCTCCAGTGGAGCATAGATGGCACAGCTGAAGCTGCTGAGTTTGCCCAAGGTGAGCCAGGCACCCCTGGGAGCAGCTGCTCCATCTCCTGCTGATCCCAGGGATGGACTAAACACAATTTACCTCCAGTGCTTGCTCTTAGCCTTCCAGAGGGGAATTACAGCAAGGCACAGGGATTTTTAAGCAGAGTCAATGTTCCAGGGAATGAAGGGCTGTAGGATTTGAGGCTGCAAGAATGGTGGGCAGCACTTGCTCAGGATTTGTTGGGGAAGTCCATCTTTCCCTCAGGGCAAGAGTAACCTTCACATCACAGGGAGATGGGGTACCTTGGTGGAGGTTGTCTCTCTGGGCTCTGGAGATTACTGAGGTTTCCTCAGTAGTATTAAGGCATTTGGGAAGCTGCATGGGGATTCAGGTTCACCCCCCATCACTGCCACACTGTTGGATGAGCAGAGTGGGTCTCTCCACAAAAGGTAAGAGCTCAGGAGACCCAGAGCATGGTGATGAAACACAGCATGGAAAAATAAGCAAAAATTCAAGCTTGGATATAGAGGGAAATCTGTATTAATCACATCTCTAAGCCATTTCCCAATTTGGCCAATTGAGGGCATCCTCAAAGCCTGTTCAGAGCCCAGGGTTGCTGTGTACATCATTACCTGACAGCTTTGAAGTTATGTGTCCAAGACCCCCCCATTCCCACCAGAAGGGAATGTGACCTGTGGAGAACCTGCTGCATGTCTGAGGTGGGCAAAGCCACTGCTGCAAATGAACCACAGGCTGAGAGTGGAGGAATTTGTCTCCTGTGAATACCTCACTCCTCGAATGCCTTAGTAAAGAGTTCTGCTGCTATGGGCAAACATGGACTTAATTACTACTAGTTGAGCAAACCAAGCTGCTGCCTTGCCCTCTCTCTGAGCAGGCTGAGTGTCATTATCACCCCATTAAATTCCACTCTGGCAGTATAAACACTGATAAAAAAATGTTGTGTTAGGACAAGGGGAATGGCTTTCCACTGCCAGAGGGCAGGGATAGATGGGATATTGGGAAGGAATTGTTCCCTGGGAGGGTGGGCAGGCCCTGGCACAGGGTGCCCAGAGAAGCTGTGGCTGCCCCTGGATCCCTGGCAGTGTCCAAGGCCAGGTTGGACAGGGCTTGGAGCAGCCTGGGATAGTGGCACCACCATGGCAGGGGGTGGAATGGGATGGGCTTTAAGGTCCCTTCCAATCCAATCATCCAATCCATTCTGTGATTCTGTGATTCCATGATTCTGTAACTCTATAATTTCACAATCCTTGGCTCTGAGGAATCACAGCTGTTTGTCACCCACACAAGGAGATTGGTTGAGCAGGACTCACCTGAGACTGTAAGCTCTGGTGGGCAAATGTCCGGTGACAAAGAAGGCACAGGAAAAGGATTTTCACGTCTATTCTAGAAAAACAAGACAAAATGGCACTGGCAGTCGCTAAGAAGAATCTGTTGGTGTAAATCATGAGCAGAAGATAGAGGAGTTCATGAGAGAGGCATGAGGGCACCACAAACACCTCTTGTGCAGATGGGCCTAAAGAGATTCCAGGGGTTTCTCTGGGAGCACCTGGCACAGGCTGAGCCACCCCAAAACCTCTGGTCACACACAAACGACTCTGTCCTTACTGTAACTGTGCTTCAGCGCTGAGGCTGGATTTGACCTTCCCTGGTTTCTCCAGAGGAGTTCTCCCTGAAGCTCTGCATCCAACCCAGCAGGGAGGTCCCGAGTCTGACCACAGCCAGGTGTAATATTTACCCCAAACCCATAATTATCCCAGTGAGCAGGGCAGGAAGCCAAGATCAGTTCACACCCTTTCTTATGTGCTATGTCATGGCTGAAAGCAGAAGGAAGAGTGAAAAACAATCCGAGAGTGAGCACCACTGAGACAGCTCTGACACAGCTGGGGACTTGGATGCCAAGAGGGGCACAGGACTGGTGTGAGGACATACAAACAGGGACCCGTGCTGCCTGGGCACTCTTTCCCTGGTGTGGAAGTCCAGACCTCAGGAATTCCATCTTTCAGCAGCAATGTGAGGAAAGGAGCCATTTCAGGCCAGCTAACAGTGTGATTTCATACAAGTGCACAGCATCACGCAAGCTGGGGGTGAGGAGTCCAACCACATCACTCAGCCACAGCTCCAGGGGCTCTGGTGCCTTTCTAGGGCACATCTCCAGCCTGGTGCACCCAAAGGCAACACATGTGTGACATTCATGCAAGTCTGTGTCCCCATAGGGCTGGAAAGCAAGATGTTTTGTGAATGGTCTTGTATGAAAGAAACATCCAGCCAGCCCCTCTTGAAGGAAATTTGTGTGGAAGAGGGCAGAAAGGACACCCAGCATGGCACCAATCCAGGAGGGGAGTGACAAATGCACAGAATGGAGTTGCAGACCCTGAGGGTTGTGTGGATAATCCCTGCCCAGGCATTCACAGCTCGAGCACTTCTCTGCAAACACAATGTGGAGCTTGGCTTTGCAGGAAGAATGAGCCTGGCTTATCATTAGAGTAGTCAGGAGCAGGAATGGGCTGTGCAGGAATGCTGGGGATTCATCCTCATCAGAGGGCTTGAAGAATAAAGAGTTGCTCCTGCCTTTGGCTAGGAGCCTAGATCAAACTGACTCCAGAGATCCCTTCCAGCCCTATGACTGGTGCTGAATGAGATGCAGGTTGCTATCCACAGAAGGGCTTTGTGTTTTTTAAAACCTGAGACTCTTGAAACAGATCTGAATGCAGGCCCTGGAGATGAAACTCCTGTCATTACCTCTATAGATCCATCTCTGTCTCAAACCCAAGAGAGAAGAAAGTATCTCAGATTTAAAATACTTGCCTGCAGGTAAATATATCAACAGTACAGACTTTCCACTGGATTCCCAGAAATATTACCAGGGAGCCCCTAAAGAAGAGTTCTCTGATCAAGGAAAGATCCCAGGATTGATGTCTGTTAGAGATGAGCTTCCACCTACCTCTGGGGACCTCACATGGACCTTCAGCCTGCAGGAGCTCAGGCCATTTCCCACAGCCTTCGGAGGCGGGGATGAGATGTTGTTGTGAACAGACAGCCCAGGATGTAACCGTCCCCTCCCAGGAATAAAGGCCACTTCTGTGCTTCCCTCGTGTCTTCAACAAACAACAAACACAGAACACCTTATTAACGAAACAAAAGGCACCAATTTGCAGAGCTCCCATGCTTGTGGTTCTGTCTCCAGGATAACCCCACCTAAGCCTGAGTAGCCTGCATCAGTGCAGCTGGATCTCCACCAGCTGCGTTCCATTGAATCATGGAATGGTTAAGGTTGGGAAAGACCCCTAAATTCATTGAGTACAACCATTTCCTGGGTACTGCCTCCACTGATCCATGTTCCCCAAGTGCCACGTCTCCATGGGTTTTGAACACTTCTAGGAATGGTGATTCCACCATTTCCCTGGGCAGCCTGTGCCAAGGGCTTTACAACCCTTTCCGTGAATAAGTTTTGCCTAATATCCAATCTAAATATCCCCTGGCACTACTTGAAGCTGTTTCCTCTTGTCCTGTCACTTGTTAATTGGGAGAAAAGCCCAACCTCTACCTGGCTCCACCCTCCTGCACAGATCCATAAGGTCTCTCCTCAGTCTCCTTTTTTCCTTTTCTTTAAACTTCAGTTCTGTTTCAAAGCTCTGCTGGGCAGTGGTAGGAGATAATCACGAGGCCCAGAACATTGGGAAGGTCTGGATTATACTTCAGGATGATCTATGCCTTCAAGATTTCCTTATGTAACCACCTTAAAGCATCATTTAAGACTAATAGTGCCCTTGAAGCCAAACCTTGGTGTGACCTGAAGTGTTCTGCCTAAGACTCAACACCACCTGATGATGACAGGAAATACTTTCTATGCCTACCTGAATTTGGCTTTTTCAATTATTTTTCTGGCCTCCTCATGTGTGCTGCCCACCAGAGAATCTCTGTTGATAGCGATGAGTTGATCTCCAGGTCGCAGCCGACCATCCTAAACAAACAGGGAGAAAGACACAGCATTGGGAAGGGATATCTCTGCCCAAAGCCTTCTCCTGTAACACAGATCCTCATTAGTCCATGCAATTATCCATCTACTCTTAGAAAAGCTGCTTCAAAACAGCCACAGCCTCTAGGAAAGGTCCCCATGGCAGAGGATCTCCATGCTGACTTACTTTGTAACAGTCCCCATCTGGCAAAAGTTCTTGGACATAAATCATGGGCCCGTCAGGCCTGTTGGATCCACCACTGATTGTCAGCCCCAAGCCGGAGGAGTTTGCTATAGAAATGCTCTGGATTCCTGAGTCAATGGAGTAGCTGCAAGGGAGAGAAGTCAGCAGGTGACTCAAGGTGATCTGGGTTATCTTCCCATATCGCTGAACAAACTGCCCGGATTTCTTCCCGTTCATGATCCTTCTACCTTCTCCCAACCTTTTATTTGCATACTTTCTTCCACCCACCGTTGGAAAGGGGAGGTGAGGGCTCCTGTTCTTTGACAGGCATTGTTCAGTGTTATGAAGGTAACAGATTCCTCTAATCCTGAATAGGGGAATACTCATTTAGAGAGGAAACTTAAGATTCAAACAGAATATATTTTACATTCCTGGTTTTATAGCTAAAAGCACACAAATGATTGACACGGTTGTTGCTTGAATCCAGCTAAATCACCAGACAGCAATTTACAGATGGATCTGCTATCAAACAGCTCTTAGCAAACATCAAAGTGAAGCTCGGGATACGCAGCTGGGTGTACATGCCAAGGTTTGGACCCAGAATCACACAAGATGCCCTAAGAAATGGGCATCCTTTACAGCAACACCCAGCACACTGTGAGTTGCTGCTGTGGCAGTTGGCTTGCCTAGTGGAGGATGAAAAGGAGCAGCAAATGGGCTGGACCCTTCCCTCTAAGAGGTGCTGGACAGAATTCAACAGGTCACCAAGGCCCGGCCACAGTGGTGGCTCCATGCCAAGAGGGAGGTGTGGCAGTAGAAGAGTTGTGGGAGCAGAGATTTCACTGAGCTCCCATGGGCAGCACTGCAACAGGCGAGGTTTTTGGGGAAGGCTTTGGTGGTGTCTAAGGATCAGCAAGCCTTTTCCTCCAAATGGGATGGGTGCAGCTGGTGGCTTTTTGCTTTTCAGTTTATTTCCACAGCAGCCACTGCCCAGAGAGTCTGCACCGGCTCCTCATGTTACAACTTCGGATACAACAGCAGCTGTGCACCCCGTGCTCAACAGTGACACCAGCGCATGTTCCCAGCAATTCCATCCCTGCTGGACAGACACCCCAGTGAAAAGGGTGCATGTGCCTCAGTCTTATGAAAAAACATTGCTTTCAGGTGGACAGCCTTAGGGAAATGATGTCATGAAATACAGCATTAAAATACTCTGTTCAGGCGAAATCTCAGATGCTGGCTGGGGTGAGATTGCATCGTATCCAACTCCCATTGCACTGTGGAGTGGCAGGACCTCAGGTGATGCCACAGTGAGAAGTCACAGCCTGGGGACAACCTGTGGTGAGCAGAAAGGGTGGCAGCCACATGCATTAAAAGACCCATGGCCCAAATTACATCTCACAGCTGACCACCAATGCTCAGCTGGAACCAGTGGTCTGTGATTCCAGGGGAAGACACTGGGCCTGGCACCAGCACGGAGACAAGCAGAACATGGCACAGCATGGCAAGGAGGCCACCAAGACAGACCTTTCTAGCTTAAATGCCCATTTTTCTGTCCATGGCAGGGGATTTGGAATGAGGTGATCTCTGAGTTGCCATCCCACCCAACCCATTCTGGATTCTCCATCTCAATCCAGAGTAAGGATGACTTGTCCAAACCAGCTGCCAAGTAGATGATCTGGTGTCTCCTCTGCGTGGGTCTCTCACTCCAATGCAAGCAGCTTAAACCTCTGGTGCCTAATATTTGTCCTCTGCAACTCCCTAATAAGCTGGTATTTAGCAAGAGGATTTACTGGTTCTGCAGTGAGGGCCGATTCTCTTTACCAGCGACTTGGCTTGTTTGTCCTGGCAAAGGAGGGGAGCTGCAAGCCCTAGGGACAAATGGTCCCCATTCCACTACTGTGAGCACCCTCCCAGCTGTCCCTCTGGAGAAGGGCCCCGGAGACGAGACTCTGCAGAAAAACCAGCTCTGCCTGTCCAAATCTCTAACCCTGTGGAATGTGCAAGGGCAGGTGACCACATGAAAACACACTCCAGGAGATGCTCTGGCCTCCAAAGGATGTGGTGACTGCAGGCTGTTGATGCCAAAGCAAAGGGCATCGGGAATGTTTGCATGGAGAGGTGCTGGTGCTCTTGGAGCATGAAGTCAAAGTACCAGGAGCAGGGCAATAGGAAATAAGCTGCAAAATCAGCTCTTGAAAGCAGCACCAGCCTTGCAGGAACACTCTGCTCATGGTTTATAAGGTGATGTGCAGGGTCCTCTCAGCTGCCTGTAAACCATGGCCTCTCCCTGGGATTCAGAGGGGAGGAAGAGGAGCTGCTGCATGGTTAACCATGGTGCAGACATATTGTCTGTCTCGGCTGGGAAGCTTTTCAGCACTTGGGAACAAACTCCCCAGGAACAGCCAAGATGTCACCACCACATCCAGAAGATGCTGTGGCCTCTGAACCATTGTGGTGATAGAAGAGTAGAGAGGACGTAAGAATGTACAAAACTGTTTAACAAGCACTGGAATTATTTACTGGGTGTATCCCTCTGCCATTTGGTGGTGTCCTGATGACCCACCAGGCCAGCTGGGTTGGATCTGTACGTACTGTGCGTGAGGAGCGTGTGCCAGGTTCCCGATGAAGGGGCCGTGGGAGTTGGCAGGGCTCAGCAGCAGCGGGCTCTGGGAGCGTGAGGATGAGCCCGAGGAGGTGCTCTCCAGGTATCGACCTGAACAGCAAAGTCAGAGTCAGTCCAGGGCACACAGACTCTCTGGCATCACCCCCCACCCCCCCTCACTGCTCTGCCACTTGATAGCTGATGCTGCATTCCTAGATTTTTGGGGAAAGCCACATGGTGGTTAAAGACATCAGAACAGGGCTGAAGGAGAGGAAACATTCAGCCTCCTTGGCACAATTCCAGGGTGGGACTGTCATCCCTCTGCCAACCCTACACACCTCTGCCACAGGGGAAGGGCCAGCAGCTGTTCAGTGGGATGCCAAGCTGGCGTTTCCTTCCCCAAGCACACATGGCTTTGTGTGCTGACACTGCTTAGGTCAACCTTGTTGCATCTCATGAAACATTTCCCATTTGCAAATGAAAAATAATGATCTTTGAATGAATTTCCGGTTGAAACTCCTTGAAATCCAGAGCAAAAACCTACAGCTGCACCTCCTGATGGAGTCAGCTGCCCAGCACATCAGTTAGGCAGAGTCTGGGGATCGGGGGAGTGGTTATAACCCCAACTCAAGTCTCCCTTGGTCACTCTGTGGCAGCACTGGCCACTCTCTGGGCATGCACCAAGGGTCTGCAACAAGGATGAGCTTTCTTCGGACCTCTGCCCCAACACCTACTCAAATCCAACCACAACTCCCTCAGAATGACACTGGGATAAAGGAAACTCTCTCTGCAGAGACAGGGGCTTTCAGTTCCCTGCTGAGTTACTCACTGCCACCATGCAGGATGGGTGAGCTCCGCGCCGAGCCCGTGTTGCTCTGGGAGCCGAACTTCTCCAGCAGCTCAGAGAACTCTCTCCTACAAACAAAACCACGGTGTAGTCAGCTGCTGTTCAGAACTCCCCCCACACGATTACATGGCAACAGAGCCTCTGATGCAGTGACTTGGCACCAAGGCTGCAGGGCTGGTGCTCTCCAGCTGTGGGGAGCAGACGGAGCTTCCTCATGCACGAGGGGAACACCCTGGTTTCAAGAGCCTGTGCAAGGCTTCAGGTCTATAATCAATCTCACGGCGGTGCAGCTTTCCAGTGATGGGTTGGAGCTCCAGAGTGCTCCTTCCCTGCCCTGGAATGTGTTCAGAGCAAGAGGAGCTGGGAAGGGATGTATCCTTAAAGGTCTTTTCTGATCTTTATGATCCTATGATTCTATGGACAGGCTCTGTGCTGAAGAATGTCATTCCTGAGAGAGAACAGAGGAACACTGGGGTGCATCCTGCCTTGCACCCCACCTCGTGGACCCTCCTGGGAATGTTTTCACTCCCAATTATAAGGACCAAAAGTTTTGCAAACACACCACACAAGAAGGAGCTGTAACTGTGCAAACGTAACCCAAAAATTCTTGGCCTATTTGTAATTCCTTCTAGAACAGTGAAATACAGGTTATTCTGTTTTTTCTCTTTTCCTGGACAGAAAGCAGATCCTGTAGCTCTTGCTGCAGTAAAGCGGGAGATGGCTTTCAGAGCACCTGCCGAAGCATCAGCCCACTCTCCCACGAACATCACAAGCTAAACTCTCGGAGCATGACACCTCAACAAAGTCTTGCATGCACTCTCATCTCCAAAACCCCCTGGAAAATGATCTCCATGCCCAAGCACCTTCAGTAATGCTTTGTTTCAGGCTGAGTTTGACCACCACGTGTTGAGCCCTTGATGAACTGGGGCTCCCAGTACACCATAGGTGATTTGCTTCATCACCTTTTTTTTTCCAAGTGTGACATTCCGAGTTTTTGAACTCCATTAAGAACTACCATTGTCCACATTTACCAGCTCCTGCCTCATTTCTGTAACCTTTCTTTGAGCTCCTGTGAGCCCCTCACATCCTTTCAGATGAGGAGGCATGGAAAGGGATGACATCTTCATCATGTTCATGTTCAGCAGCCTTCTGATCCACCCCTGCCATGTTGGCTTTTTGCTCTCATGTTGTCCCCCTACAGTGGGGGGTTCTCTCCCTTCATAACCCAACCTCACCTGATGGATTCGACCTTTTGGCAGAGAGATCCTCAAGGATGACTAATTTCTTACACATGCCATTTAATAAGCAGCCAGGCAGTGGGAGAGACCCTGAAAATGTGGTTTCAGTGGCCACAGTAACACCATTAGATGTCGTCTTTGAAGGCAGGAGGGAATCCCCATGGGAAGGTGCCTTCCTGATGCCATAGCCCCAGGAAAAGCCTGCCTATGAGTGGCTCCCTCTCAGGCTTGACAGTCAGACAAGCTCAAGAGGTGAACCTGTAGGAGCCCAGCCACAGAAAAGTTCCCTGAGCGAGGAGACTGCAGTGACACACTCGCAGACGCTGCGTCATCTGCGTTCCTCACCAGGACAGATGTTGGGTGTTATTGGCTAGATTAGAGTCAACAATATTAAATGATGAATGAATCATCAGCTCCTCAGGTTCCTGCTGGAAATGCTCTCAGTAATTTACATCTTCCCAGTCACAACCAGCTCATTAACGAACTTCAAAGACCAGTGCATGCCTTATCTAATATTGCCATCAAATTTATGCCTTATTCATTCCATTTAATGATAATTTAAAACCCAAGTGTCATACAATGCTCAGTGACATGCCTTGGTGAATCCCAATATTTGCATCCATACTATTGTCTTTATCAACTAAACCCATGACCTTAAAAAAAGACCACGACTTTGTTCAGAAACCCCACCTCTCATAAAGCTCTTTTGGCTTTCACCTCTTGGGCACAAACTTCCCAGGAACAGCCAAGATGCCACCAGGACATCCAGAAGATGCTGTGACCTCCCAGTCATTGTGGTGATAGAACAGTAGAGGGGACATGAGGATGATCAAAACCATTCTTCAAGCACTGGAATTATTTATTGGATCTACCCCTCAGACAGTGGAGGGCATTTGGTGGCCCACCAAGGGACAGCTGTGTGGGGTCAGCCCTGCATGGCCTGCACTTACTGTGCACGGCGGGGGAGGCAGTTTCATAATGTAAGGCACCAAAATGATGTAAAATATTAGGAAAATTTCTCCACTGAAAGGATGTCAGGCACTGGAACAGGCTGCCCAGGGAAGTGGTGGAATCACAAAAAATGTTCAAAAAACATGTGGATGTGACACTTGAGAACATGGTTTAGTGGTGGCCTTGACAGTGGTTAAGGGATGGATCGAGGCTCTCAGAGGGCTTTTCCAACCTAAATGATTCCACTGGGAAAGCAGAAGGACAAGTCAGACCCTGGTTTGCTGATCTGTGGATCCCTGAGTTGAGCCTTGGGTGGATCTCAGCACAATTTTTCCGATTTCCCAGTAAAGCCTCTGTTTTTCTGCAGCTGATTCACACCAGTTTCACTGGCAGCTCACCCAGCCATGGCCCTACCCCTCCCTGACCCTGTGCAGGGGCAGGTCCAACACGCTGGAATCTCACATATTATTCCCAGCAGTTACCAAGCCACCAGCACCTACCTTTTGTTTTGGGTATTTCTGTGGTCACTTCTTGTTCCATTTTGCTCAGATAATAATCCACCAGAGCACAGAGCAGGTTATGAATGCCAAACAATGGCTGAAATACTCTTAGTCAATGCAAATACAACTGGTGCAGCAGCTCCATGACCCTGCACACTCTGTCACCAATCTGTGCTGCCGAACTCTGTCATAAGCAAGGACATGCATGGGCTCAGCCTTCCTTGTTGTTGTTTATTTTGTGTCCTGAAATTCATCCACAAAGGAGGTTTTTCATTATTTGCTCAGGAGCCTGAATGAGCTGTGCGACCGGGTCCAGCCCAGGGACAATGGGACCACATGCCACCATCCCAGCTCCTGCTTTGTTGGTCAGCCCTGCCAGCCCCAGTTTCACCAAGGACACAAACACATGACTAACTTGAGGCACACACTTATCCCAGCAGAAAGTAAAACACTTTCTGGTGCCAATCTCCTGGGAATTAATTTTGTGCTCAGTGCTGTGTTTGGAGGAGTTTGACGCGGGCAGACAATGCCCAAACATTGCTGATTAATGAACGAGTGCACTGAAGGAATGCCAGCAGGCCTTGCTTTGTGCTTTCAGACACCAAGAGGCTTCAGAAGATGTCTTTAATATTTAAAATTTGACCCTTACTAAAACATTGTGAATTGTCAGGTGCCTGCAGGACTAAAATGCCCAGCTTTATTAAAAAACAACAACCATGGCGTTGTATGAGGTGGAAAGTTCATTTTAACAAGTCCTTCTCCAGTTTTTTTCATTAGGATGCAAACATTTGAGGTCTGGAGCATACTTGCAATAGAACTTGGCCCTGGACAGCCTTTAGCCAGCCCTAGGGTGGGATGGGGGATCTGCCAGAAGCAGCCAGCTCCAGGATGACTTTGCTACAGATTAGGCAACAGGTGGTCAATCTCCCCACAGAAAATTGTTTTATCTCATAATGCCTCTTTGTTCTGCCCTTTTGTTCCTGGGAGAACAAAGAGTGAATCCTACATCAAAGGTTACACAGCGTCTGGAAACCTCAGCTCTGCACCACAGCTGGGAGAGAAAGTGGAGCCTCTAACATCAGAAATTACTAGTTTGTCTCAAAAAAAACCCAAACCTGCAGGTGAGCGGGAGCCATGAACCCAGTGCGCTCCAAAAGTGTCACAAAGGCAGATTTTCTCACACACAGCTCCAGTGGAATCAAGGCACCCACAGCCAGCCTGGAGCTGGCATCCAGCTGGGTGGGGAGGTCACACCCTGGAGGGGAGGAATGGGGCATCCAGAGGGACCTGGACAGGCTGGAGAGGGGGAACCGTGCAAAATTCATAAAGCACAACAAGACCAAGTGCAGGTGCTGGACCTGGGTCAGGGCAATCGCAAGCACCAATCCAGGCTGGGCAGAGAACGAATTGAGAGCAGCCCTGGGAGAATTTAGGGTGTTGATGGGTGAGAGGCTGGACATGCCCCAGCCATGAGCACCCAGAAACCCCCCTGTGCTGGGCTGAGCCCCAGCCTGGGCAGCAGGGGAGGGGGGGATTCTGCCCCCTCAGGTGAGACCCCACCTGCAGAGCTGCCTCCAGCCCTGGGGCCAACAGCAGAAGGACGTGGAGCTGCTGGAAAAAATCCAGAAAAAGCCATGGAGATGCCCCAAGGGCTGGAGCCCCTCTGCTCTGGAGCCAGGCTGGGAGAACTGGGAATGTTCACCTGGAGGACAGGAGGCTCCAGAGAGACCTTAGGGCCCTTTCCAGTGCCTAAAGGGGCTCCAGCAGAGCTGGAGAGGGACTGGGGACAAGGGATGGAGGGACAGGACATGGGGAATGGTTTCCCACTGCCAGAGGGCAGGGATAGATGGGACATTGGGAAGGAATTGTTCCCTGGGAGGGTGGGGAGGCCCTGGCACAGGGTGCCCAGAGAAGCTGTGGCTGCCCCTGGATCCCTGGCAGTGCCCAAGGCCAGGTTGGACACTGGGGCTTGGAGCAGCCTGGAATAGTGGAAGGTGTCCCTGCCCATGGCAGGGTGGGATGAGATGAGCTTTGAGGTCCCCTCTAGCCCAAACCACTGGATCCTTTTCCCCTCTCTCTGGGTGGGATGGAAGCAGTGCCAGGCACAGGTGCATCTCAGCCACTCTGTGAAAGGCTCACTGTTTTTCCCAAAGCAAGGCTGATGTCCCTGGCACACCCAGGCTGGTTGGAGTCAGCCCTAGCCCTCCCGCCAGTTTAGCACCAAGTGCTTGATCAACAATGCCATGGGCTGTGCTGTCACTGTCACACACAGGGCAGGCAGCACAGGAGGGACTATTCTGCATCTACACCAGGTCAGGCATGAGCACCAGCCACAGCCCCTCTGCTGGGAAAACCAGCGTGGGCAGAAGGACCTGGCATGTGATTCTGACCCGTTACTTGGCCCTGGGTCTCAAGGCCTGTGTTCAGTTCTGGGCCCCTCACAAGACAGACACTGAGGGGCTGGAGCAGGTCCAGGAAAGGGGACAGAGCTGGGGAAGGGGCTGGAGCACCAGGAGCAGCTGAGGGAGCTGGGGGGGCTCAGCCTGGAGAAAAGGAGGCTCAGGGGGGACCTTGTGGCTCTGCACAGCTCCCTGACAGGAGAGGGCAGCCAGGGGCTTTGGGCTCTGCTCCCAGGAAACAGGGACAGGACGAGGGGAAACGGCCTCAAGTTATGCCAGGGGAGGGTCAGGTTGGATGGATATCAGGAGGAATTTCTGCCTCGAAAGGGTGGTCAGGCCTTGGAAAGGGCTGCCCAGAGCAGTGGTGGAGTCCTCACCCCTGGAGATGTCCAAGGAATGCCTGGATGTGCACTCAGTGCTCTGGGCTAGGAGATCAGTCAGAGGTTGGACTCGATCTTGAAGATCTTTTCCAAGCTCAGTGATCCTGTGAGTCTGGTTCTGTTCCATCCTGCCAGGGCACTTGCAGAGAAGCAGCCTTTCCTTCCAGCTGGTTGTGTGAGCCCTGTTAATCCAACAGCCCCTGTTCCTGGGATGCTGGGGATGCATCTCATGTGGAAACACAATGAATTTAGTATTGAATCATGCCAGGTCCCAGAGGTGCAGCGCAAAGTGACTTTTCCCAGTGATAAACCTGACAGACCAGGCTGATATCTGTGCAACGCAGAGAAACAAGGAACTATTGTAACTTTCAGGCTGAGAATGAATAAACTATAATTATGACTATGCAATAAAATTATCATCATTAGCTGGAGGTGAGCACAGACGAAAATCAGATTCAAGCATCACCTAAACCTGGTGAGTCCAGCTCCAAATCTGAACTCTCTGCTTTAAGCCCTGGCATTACTGCTGCTTTTTGCAGCCCAGCTGATGCGACAGGCCCAAAACATGCATCTGATACATGCCAGAGACTGAGTTCCATGAAAAGCACAGGTAATTTGGGCCTATAATTAACTCCAGGGACAAATAATAGCATTTATGACTCAAATTCACCCGAGGGCAACCACAACAAAATGCTACTCAGCTGAGTCATTGGGAAAATTGGCAGGAGGGTTGGATCCAAACCCAGAGCCATGACGTTCCTTCCTCCAGTGTGCCTTGAGTGCTTTGGGTGAGGAAGGATCTGAAAATAAACTGAATTTTCTCTGCCCCGTGTCCTTCACAGCTCTCAGGTCTCGTGAGCTGCTTTGCTGGGCAGTGGGAAGGTGGGAAGCTGCCCATGCATGCATGGCACCTCCACTGTCATCACCCTCAGAGCTGATGGCCCCTTTCCACCTGGCTGGCTGCTCACCCATGCTCAAGGACAGACTTAAAAGATAACAGGGCATCAATAAAAGATGAAACTAAGAGGAAAAAAAGTAGAGAGCAGAAAAATCATTCCCCCTGTTCCCACAGCCCTTAATCCTGGAGATATGTATTCATGTATTAAACAGTTTGTGAGATGATTATGTAAGTCAAATCTCTGCAAATCTTTTGGAAAAAAAATAAATAAACTGATTACTTCCCCCTCTCCCTCTGGCTAACCTTTTGCAGACTTGACAGATAACCAACAGTGAACGGAGGCCAAATAAATTGCTTAAAGTTTCATTGCCCTGCCGGCCTGCCCCAGCTCCCTGCAGGGCGACTGGGGACTGCCGACAGCAGTGGGGAGCCGGAGCCGGCGGAGCCACGCGTGCTTGTGCTGTGGGAAACATCTGCTGCAATTTGGAATGCTAGGAGCCACATCGAGATGCATGAACAGCTTGAAACAGATCAGGGTGGAGGCAGAAAACCTGTGCTGGGGGCTCTGGCTGAGAAATCAGGTGTTTCCTGGAGCAAGTCCTGCTGCTGCTGGACACAGGGAGCTGTAGGATTCCATCCCCTCTGCTGAGAGAGAGTGTGAGATGCTCACTGGCACTTTGCCCCTCCAAGGGGACTGCTTTGATCCAGAACTGCATCCTGAGCATCCCTACTTGGACCAAAGGATCTCTGGTGGTCCTACTTGGTTCACCCAACACTTCCTCAGCAGCTGCTGAAGGACTTGCACTTGATGTAATAATAGGAGATGCTATTTCCCCTGGAAGAGGGTGGCTAAAGAGCAGCCTGTCATTAATAGCAAATAATTCTTCCACCAGTGGATTGCTGTGTCAGATTTAGTCTCAGGCCTGTCATTACAGCACTCTCATCCCTCTGCCAAGGCAGGAACGCTGCACAGCAGCTGATGGATAAGGAATGAATCCATCATCTCCGACACTAACGGGATGTGGGTGTGTTGAGCAATGAACTCTGACCTTCAGCCACCCACAGGCAGAGCAAAGCCTCACCACCGGGAACCTTCCTGCCCACAGCCACACTCTGCCAAATCCCACCCACTCCTCTGCTTCCTGCCGTACCTCAGCTTTCCCGTGTTTCTATCAAGGGAGAGGATGTGCCAGCACACTGTGCCAGATGTCCTGTGGGATGTCAGCAAACACCCCACTAATCCATACCTTGGTTCCTGCAGCTCTTCCCTCTCTCATGGCACCATCATTGTCCCACACAGCTTAAATCCAGTCAAGATTGAACTCTTTCCTTCTCCTTCCAAGCCCTCTGAGCCTCTCCAGAGAGAGCGAGGTTTTCCAGGGAGCAACAAAGGGACAGGTTTCAGTGAGAAGCTTCTCATCCTCCTTGAGCAGGAGGAAACCTCTGGGGAAGGAACACCTTAACTCAACATGTCCAACCAGACAGGAAAGAGACGATTCTGCTGTCCCTGTACATCTTCATCCAGAGCTCTGTGCAGGATATGATAAAACACCACACAGCAGGGCTGAGGGAGCTGTGCCACCCTACAGCTGAGACTGGAGCAGCCCTGGTCCCTACTGGGGAAACACCTTCGGAAATCTGCTCAGTGCTGGAATGTCCCAAAGACCCAGCACAGGCAGGGCTGGAGCTGGGAGCCCCCAGCTTTGTTTCCCTTCCATTACAGCTCCATTGAATTCCTACCAGTGCACAGTTATCAAAGACCTCTGGCCACCTTTGCCTTCCCTGTGGGCTTTGAGCCTGATTTGCCCCAAGGCTCTCCAGCTGTGGTGCCAAGGAGTGGCACAACCCCCCTTCCCAGTGTGCCGTGTCCCCCTTACCTGGCATCGTCATCGCGGGCTATCAGAAGGCGCATGTGGCTGGTGGCCGACGCCGTCCTCAGGATGTCCACGGCCCTGGAACACAAGGACCATGACATGTCAGTCCCAAGCTCCCAGTGCTCGCCTCAAAGCTGGGCAGAGACCCCTGAGCTGGGCAAGCCCTGCCAGCAGCCGAGGCTTTGGCGAGATGCCCGTAGAGCAGCCCTGTTCCCTGTCCTGGCAGGGAGGCTGGAGGGCAGCTAAGCCATATCCTGATTTTCCCACTTCTGCAGTAAGGGATAAGTCTCTGGTAACAAAACCCAGAAGATGCCTGTGGTGGTAAGCAAATCCTCCTGTGGCAAGGGGCTGGAACAAGGTGGTCTTTAACATTCCTTCCAACCCACACCATTCCATGATTCTGCAATTCCTGACCTGGGGAAGTTCCCATCTCAGGGACAGCCATTTTCTGAGTCAAAATACAGGTACCCCTGGCAGCCAGGGCAGTTGCTGAGAGCACAGCCTCCCACAGCCACAGAGATGCTCTCATGGACATCATCAAACCCAGCTGCTCTGGGGCTTTGGGAGCAGGACCAGTTCTTCGTGCTGCATCCCATCCAGCCTCAGCACCCCGTGCAGGAATGCAAGGCAGACAATAGGAGAGCACCACGTTTAATGGGAAAGTCCCCAAAATGTTGGTGGTCCTGTGGAGCTGTTAGTTATTCTCTTGGTGGGGAGCTGAGGGGCTGGATTGCAGCTCCAGAAGGAATTGCCTGCACAGAGCAGCACTGTCAGGCTCAGGCACCAGCTAATCTCCTGTGCTGGGAGCTGCAGGACGTGCTGGGAAGCTGCAGCAGATGTGCCAGGAGGTGCCAGGAGCTGTTTAAAACCCAGTATTTTTGGGAAACGTCTGAGTATCTCAGATACAATTTGAGCTCACTGGTCTATTTTTATATTGAATCTTTCTGTCTGATAATTTCCAAGTTGGCTCTTGGGAACAGCACAAAGAGTGATGGCCTGGTGTCCTCCACACAACCCACAGCCTAAGCCACTTCACACAATCACACAAAAGCAACAGGAATGGAAAATTTCCATTTGGATCTGGTACCTCTCACTTGTAACCCCAATTAGGGAATCTCCATTGACCTCCAGGATCTGGTCTCCTGGCTGCAGACGCCCTAGAAAAGAAAACTAATGGATAGAAACTGTGGAAAATACAGCTTGAAGGGACTGGGAGAGGCTGGGCAGTTCCTCCCCGTGCCCGGAGACAGGATGAAAAATGCATTGGTCGTTCCGGAGATGCTCGTCTGACCTGTTTTTCCAGATGTCCATAAATGAAGTTTCTGCAACCTCCTGGGACAACCCATGCCAATGTCCCAGCACTTCCTCTGCTCTAGGAAGTTGCAAAAGTAAATACTGAAAACTGCAATAAAGCTTTTGCTTAATTCACTTTGAGGTCAAGTAGTTCAGTTCGAGGTCAGGTAGAAAACCACAAGAGGCACTTCCACTTGCTCTGGATTTATTTTCCTTTATAGGATGGGAAAATGATGCAACAGCTGGGGAAAAGAAATATCTTTTTAGCTGAAGCTGTAAAAGGTGAGCTCTGCAGAACTCTAATACCTACTTAACTGAACATATTCAGAATGAAATCAGTGACCCAGAGCAGAGCTGAGTTTGCAAAAGGATCTCCGGTTGTTTTGGGACCACAGGGAGTGGGAAAGGACAGGAAAGTTCTTGTGTGGCAGAGATGGGTCATGCTCTACACACACAAAGCAATTGTACAGATGCTGAGGAGCCAGCCCAGGGCTGCTGTCAGATGTTAGAACAACTGCCACACTAAAAAAATACCCCCAACCACTGGAAAATCTCTGAGCAAGCACCTAAAATACTTAATAAGATAAGAAACAAATGTGTGATATAAATACCCTCGATCTGGGTTGTTCTCAGCCCTCGTGGTACTCTGCCCTGTGTTTCACTCACCGTCTGCGTAAGCAACACCCCCTGGAAGGATCCTCTTGACATAAACTCCATATTCTTCTCCGGTGAGTTCCTTGATGCCACCAATGACCTTAATGCCTGGAAGAAAAGTACAGCCCATGACACAAAGGCAGAGGAATCCGAGTTTGCACAGGCGAGCTCTGAGAGATGCAGCCCCAACCCAAAATTCACAGAATCATGGAATGGTTTGGCTTGGAAGGGACCCTAAAGCCCATCCAGTCCCACCCCCTGCCATGGGTGGGGACACCTTCCACTGTCCCACGCTGCTCCAAGCCCCAGTGTCCAACCTGGCCTTGGACACTGCCAGGGATCCAGGGGCAGCCACAGCTTCTCTGGGCACCCTGTGCCAGGGCCTCCCCACCCTCCCAGGGAACAATTCCTTCCCAATGTCCCATCCATCCCTGCCCTCTGGCAGTGGGAAGCCATTCCCTGTGTCCTGTCCCTCCATCCCTTGTCCCCAGTCCCTCTCCAGCTCTCCTGAAGCCCCTTTAGGCACTGGAAGGGGCTCTGAGGTGTCCCTGGAGCCTTCTCCTCTCCAGGTGAGCACCCCCAGCTCTCCCAGCCTGGCTCCAGAGCAGAGGGGCTCCAGCCCTTGGAGCATCTCTGGACTTGCTCTAGGAGATCCAAGTTCATCACTGATGGGAAAGGACCTGCTTCTGCTGCAGATCAAAACCTTCCTGGTGACAAGTGTTTCCCCCAGGAGATTCCTTCTCTGTGCACATCTGGACAAGCCCCAGTAGTGGGGATGTCTCTGCTCATCCGCCAGGCCCCAGCAGCACCTCAGCCTCTGACACAACCACTGATGGCAGAGCCACGCTCTAGGAGTGCCCACTTTGGTCAGAGTTTGGCCTGGGAGGAGCAGCTGAGGCAGGAGCACAGAGGTGACTCCTGTCTCATCTCAGAACCACCCCCATGCCCAGCACAGCTCAGGTGCCCTGCAGCTCCTTGGCACAGGGCTCCTGCTTCTCACAGCCACCCCTCTGTCCCTGCTGCCCAGCATAAGCTGGCTGGCAGGAAAAGGTCCAAGGGACTTATTTACCCAGGGCTCATTAAGTCCTACTTCGAAGATCCAGTCTGTGGACAGAAGGATTAAAAAGCCTGGCTTTAATTAACAAATCTCTCCTGGGAGCCGCCGGTCAGGCATTTTGCTGCTCTGGACAGGAGGGCAGGCTGGGGACAGGCAGTGCCACCCAGGGGCATGGCCAGCGCCAGCCCAGCTCTGTCCTCTGCCTGCTGAGGGGCTGCTCCGAGCTCTGGAGAGCTCCTGGGCTGCAAGAAACACCTCCTTCCAGGGAAACAGGGCACAGCTGCTTCCCCAAAATGTGGGAACCCTTTGTGAAACAGGAAGGAGGGAAGAGGATCCTGGATCGGGGTTACTCAGGACACAGAACAATTTCCATCCCTGTTTCCCCTCCTTTTGTAACCCAAGCTCTGCTCTCAGGCCCCTCACAGTTTTTATCTGTCTCTAGGGAAAGACTTTGTCTCTGAATTAGATTAAAACTAGATCATTATAGTTTTCCAGTTGATTCCTATATTCACCAATTGCTGCTTTTCCCAAGCTCCAAATCCCAGCCCTGTCTGAGTGCTGGAGTTTATTCCCTGGGCTTAATGCATTAACCAGGCTCTTGTGAGGAGCTGTTTTACTGCTGGAACAGGGAACTCACAGCAGAACACCTCAGGAATGGACACTAATATTTTCTCCATTGCATTTTAAAAGAAATTCACTCAAATTGGAAATATTACTCCGAAGAAAGTATCTACGAGCAGCACGAGCCTCACCAAGGCATGGGTCAGGTGAGGCATCTGGGCACAAAAGTGGGGAGGAGATGCTGCGGCTGTGGGCAGAAGGTAAAACCTGCTCACGGCCAGGGATGCTCAGCTGGGAATTTCTCTGCTCCCTATGGAGCCAGGGGATCTCCCTGGTGGGCTCTGCAGGGACACCCCAGGGAACAGAGTCACACTTGGGATGGGCTTGAGAAACCTTGGCATGAGGGGTCCTGCAGAGGCAAAGCCCCATCGGTTCTCCTGGATGGGCAAGAGACTGGAAGTCCAGCCCAAGTCAAGGGGATGACTCAGGAAGTCATCCTACATCTTTCTTCACACTGGGACATGAAGGAATCAGGAATGATGAAGCACATCAGACAAATCATATAAAAATCTGCACCTTGCAGAGGCTCAGCTGCAGCATCCCCCAGCAGCCCAGCGTGGGACAGGCGCCTGTGCCGAGGTATCAAATCAATAATGACTCATTTCCCTTTTGTGTCTGCAAATCAATTGTAATAATGCCTTAATATAGCTGAAGTATCCCCAAATCCTCCTTTATCCCCAACGATGTCATGAGAAAATCCGATCTTGTTATTAAAATCAGTGATTACTCACAGTACTGCTCCAGACACACTCAAACTTGCATGGGGGGAGTAAAAATCCCTGAGTTTAACTCCCTTGTTGGGAAAGCAGCTGGATGCTGCTGAGTTCTGCCCACTACTCACACCCATCACCTCACCAAGAAGGTGCTCTGGGTGCCAGTCCTGCCCCCCTAAATCCGCTGGGGAGTCCCCTCTGGGGCAGGGAGGGAGAGGAGGGAGGGCTCACCCCTTCCAGGGCTCAGACCAAGCCAGGGGACAGCAGATGACTGATGGTAGCAAACCAGAATCCTACAGGACTGTGGTGGCAGCATTCCTGGGATGATATTTTATTACATATCTTATAAACATTTACTTCAATCATATTTCTATTTGGGACCCAGTGTAGGTAAATAATGGCTCTTTAATTATCACAGCATCAAAGTCCCAGTATAATGCTTATTAACTCATACTTAGGGCCAGATAATCTAGCCTATTTTGGATCCCTCTATTTAATCTTTCCTTTCTGGCAAAGGTCCTGGAGCTGATGCCCATGTCCCTGTTTTTTTCTCTTTTACAGACCAAAGTCTGCCAGGAAAACTCCAGATGGACTTAGAGGTAAGACTGACCAAGTCTGTGTTTTCTTTAGGCTCTTAATGATCCTATAAATTTCCCCAAGACCCTCAAGCTTCTCTGGTGCCTCTAATCCCGCTCCCACTAATGCCAGAGTCGCAGTTCTCAGGCTATAATCTCACCTGCTCCTGGATCCGTGTCCCACAGGTCAGGGGGTGTCCTGGCTAATCTGGTTGTTTAGTCCAACCGGGATCATCCTGGAGCATCCTGACCCCACCGGCTGCCACGCTGGGCACAGAGAGGGGCCGCCCGCTCTGTGCCTAAGCTGGCCATGTTCAATTACATTTCCCTTAATCCCTCTGTTGATCTTGCAGCCCCCGCCAGCTTTTTCTGTCTGGAGGAAGGGACAGATTGGAGGTGAATCACTCACTGCCCTGTCCTAAGCAGATGAAGGTCAAGATAATGGGATCTCAGTGTTTCTGAGAAATGCTCCTTAATCAGCACTTCCCTTTGCTGGCTATTCTTTAATTCGAGGTTCAGGTTTGAGGAGCTGCCAGGTAACCCCTTTGAACTTCTGCTGAGGTTCACATTTGGGTTTCCACCTAAAGCCACAGAGCAACAGACCCGCGGCCAAACGCTGACCTGCCACGCCGGCACCGAGCAGCGATGCTGCTCCAGAGGAACTGCTGGAATAACACCTGCATCCTACCTGGAAACTGCTGGAATAACACCTGCATCCTACAGGGAAACTGCTGGGATAACCCCTGCATCCTACCTGGGAAACTGCTGGGATAACATCCTGCATCCTACCTGGAAACTGCTGGGATAACCCCTGCATCCTACCTGGAAACTGCTGGGATAACATCCTGCATCCTACCTAGGGAAACTGCTGGAATAACACCTGCATCCTACCTGGAAACTGCTGGGATAACACCTGCATCCTACCTGGAAACTGCTGGGATAACACCTGCATTCAGCTTGACAAACTCATGAAGACGCTTTCTTTTCCCAAACAAACCTACTTTGAGCAGCTGCAATTATGGCAGGAACGGGGATTCTGTAAGCACCACTCATCAGAGAGCGTTGATTGAGCTGCCAGAGACCAGGGTTAGATAGGATATGGGGAGGAATTGTTCCCTGGGAGGGTGGGCAGGCCCTGGCACAGGGTGCCCAGAGAAGCTGTGGCTGCTCCTGGATCCCTGGCAGTGCCCAAGGCCAGGTTGGACAGGGCTTGGAGCATCCTGGGTTCATGGAAGGTGTCCCTGCCCCTTGCAGGGGGTGGAATGAGATGAGCTTTGTGGTCCTTTCCAAGCCAGTCCATTCCATGGTTTCTAGAGGATGATTGCTTGTCCTGAGTGCTTCAAGCCTCACAGGAGAGGATGAAGGCAGCTGATGATGGCATTAGGAAATCCCCATTATTGTCGCTTCCTCCAGCACATCACACTTTGCTGTAGATGGTCTGCTAGACCCTGCAAAGACCCTCTGGCCACAGACTGGGGGAGAGGAGCTGGAACCCAGTGAAGTGTCTCACAAAGGGCTGCCACATCTGTCACTCCTTCCAGAGGTCAGTGATGGCTGACCAGGCTTTTCTGGGCCTCCTCCTTTAACAAGCTAATCTAACTCAGCAGCTGAAATCCCATCAACTCAACCAAATCCACCTCTGGAGATTAAAATACCATATTCACCAAGTAAAGGCATTTCTCTGAGCTCCCGTGAACCTCATGACTGGGGGAAGAGTCAGCAAAGCTGTTCCCCCACCACAGAAATTCCTGTTAGCCCAGAGCTGGAAACAGCCAATAATGAATCTATAATTAATCTGAGGTATCAGGAAACCTGAACTTGTTTCTCTGGTGACTCTTCAGGAGTTGTCCCAAATGATCATTTAGGGATTTCACCAATGGGTTCCCAGCTGCTCTGTGGGAGGGTGGGCTGCGCTCACAATTAAGAATTAGGGGAGGAACTGAAATCCTGATGCAGGATCACAGATTTTTATAAAGTCCATGGCAGAGCACCACTGGATACACAGAGGTCAGAAGAAAAGCTGGGTTGGATCCCTCTGGGCTGAGTGTCATGAACCTGGGACTTTCTCACGTTCTGATGGATGTGACCTTTTCTTTTCCCTTCTCTTCCATGCTTTGAAGTTCAGAGCACTGTGGAAGGACACCTGACTCACTCAGTGCTCATTCCCTTCCCCTGGGCCAAACTTTCCAAACCCAGCTCATGCAGCCCAGTCCTCAGGAGAGCTGCAGGAAGCACCTTCCATCACCCATTGGGATGGCTTGCCAGGGGAAAAGTCTGCAGAGGGGCGGGGAAGTGCTGGGGATTCAACTGATTTATTTATTTAACATTTTAATTTATTTAATTCAGAAGGTTCTGAAAAGCCTCTCCCCCTCATCCTGCTCAGGGAAGGGGTTGTGGCCCCAGGCTCCTGCACAGCTCCCAGCATTTGCTGCTCACCACTACCATGGAATTAGTTGGGATTTTGACATTCTTTTAATGTCACAGCTGCAAAAGGTGCAGAAGATGCTTGACACGGGCAGGTACAAGACACAGGAACCAGTGAGACACCAGACTTCACACAGGGAGGCACATCCTGACACAGGCTCTGGGGGCTGGGGGGACGTTGGAGGTGTCCCAGCCCACCCTGCTGTCCCTGGTACTCACCCAGCCCGTTTGCACAGTCATAGAAGTCAAAGCAGTGCACGGTTCGGTCCATCCCGTACGGTCCCATGAGCGTCCTGGGGGAGACAAGAGGAGCAGATTTCTGTCACGGGCCAGAAAGAGCAGAGGCACGGGTGCCCAGGCAGCACACACAGAGCCACATTGTTCCCTCCCCTGCAGACACTGCCCACCAGGCACTGCAGACACTCGGGTTGAGGGACAGCTCCACTGCTGCAAAAATCCCCCCCGAGCCAGCCCCCCCCGAGGCTTGCACAGATAAATGAGAGAATATGTGCAGGGTTGAACATCATCCTCCCCACCCTGCAAATCTGCTGGACCTGTCTGTGATTCATTACCCCAGATTATCGGGGCTGGACAGATGTGCAGCTCCCGGGAAATGAGATCAGAGCTCAGAGCAGTGTTCTGGGAATAAAGCAGTTCCACAAACCCAGGCAGCCTGGAATGGAGACAGCCGGGCACAATCCACTCTCAAGGTTTTTAATGCAGGCAGAGGGTCTGGAAAAGGGGATGCAAGAGCTGCTGAGCTGCTCCAAGTCCTGCCTGGTCTGGTGGGAGCTCCTCATCACAAACCAGAGCGGGTGGAAGAGCATCACAGAGATTCCCCCAAGCCAAGTAACTCTCCAAAACACCCCACAGTCTCCCCCTAAACAGCCTTAGGCAAGGTCCCAAATGAAGGACCCCAAATACACCCTGTCCCAACCACAGATGCCAGACTCCAAACCTGCGACCACCACTGCTTCTCCTTGGGCTCGTCAGGATGGATGGACCTTGATCTGAGAAACCCCAACCCAGCTGTGCCAGGTGGGAAAGCAGGGGTGAGAAGCTCTCAAAACACTCCTCAGCATGGAAGTTGCAAGAGAAAAGGTGTTTCCCAATTGAGATCAGGTCCCAGATCTGAACACAGATGAGGAGGAACAACATCGTGGGAAACAAGAGGCTGCTCCAAATCCAGCAGGATGCAGGATAAGAATAACCCACAGGGACTTCCCAGGAATCCAAAATAAAACTCAAAATATTGAGCTATCCTGCAAAGCCAGTAACTTCCACCTCTAAGCTTCAGACTGGAAGCATTTTCTCCCTGTTAAAAAATGCCCCTCCTCGCTATCCTTGCACTGCACTGAAGACTGAAGAAACAACTGGCCACATCTGGCTATCAAAAAATGGAGCTCAAAGGCATCCCAGGAAGGCAGAGCAGCCCTGGGCCCAGGCTGGTTCAATCCCCCACCCAGGATATTCAGGGAGGAAATTCCCCAGGCGAGCCCTGGGCACTCAGGACGGGCAGGAAGGCACCACACGGATGCAGTTTCAGCAGAGCAGATACCTCCTTGATACGATCAACTCTTATCATCACCCCCCTGCAATCAACCCTATTCACCATCTCTGCTCTGAGGCATGGCTGCCCAGCAGCCCCGAGCTCTGCTAATGCCACCAGCGCAGGAAACCCAACCAGCGACGGTGTCCTGGGCTCCTCCTGCAATCCCTTCCTCCAACCCTGCTCCTGGAGAAAACAGTGGAAGAACCTTGGCTGGAAGTGGAAGCCACGGGTCCCCCAGGGCCCCCTCCCTGTTCCCACCCCAGCTGGGGGGGTTACCTGCTGATGATGATGGCTCCCTTGTAAAGGACAGAGACCGCGGGCATCTTGCCGGCGGTGGCAGCCCGGCCCTGCCAGGCACCAGCCACTCTGATTTGGCAGGAATCCGTTCAAGTGATGGGAAAAAAAAATGGGAAAAAAAAAAAAAAAGGGGGAGGTCGGAGGGCATCACGTGGTCTCCCCGTATGCGTGTTAATTCCACCCAACATTAACACAGATCAGCTCAAAACATCTCCAACTTTAGATTAAAGCTTACGCAAGCCGGAGCCGGCGCAGCCCATCTGAGCACCTTCCCAAAGTGGTGGGGCTGGAGCTCAGCCAGCCCCAAGCAGGGCTGGCCCCTCACCCTCAGCACAACGCAGGAATTGCTTGGATGCATCGTTGGGAATGGCCCCTCCATTCAGGGATGAAGGGCAGCGCTCGCTGTGGGACGTGTGCACTCACCATCCCTGAAGGATTAAAATCCACAGCGAAGCTTTGGAAGCAATAACAGACTGTAGCACTTAGGGGTTTAGGGTTGATGTTGGTTTTTTTTTTTCTTTTAGCTTCTTTTCCAGCCCACAGTATTTCCTTCTTAATGCAGAGCAAGTTCAGCTGTTCCCCTGTCTGCTGGGAGGCCACAAGCCTGATTTGCCTTTGAACAGCCTCTTCCATCCCTGTCTTGGTGCACATCATCCAGCTGGAGATGTCCAGCAGCAGGACCCCTGTCCTGTGGGATGGGGGGATGGAGGGATGGAAAAGGATTATCCAAGGCTTGCCAGTGAATGGGAATGGACCCAGAACAACTCACCTCGGGGCTTGGCAGGAGCAGGGCTGCGATCTTGGGGGAAACGATCTGGTGACCTTTCCTGAGACAGGAAAGGTACTCTCCTGGACCTGCAGGAGGACAGGGGTCCTGCATCCCAACCAGCTCTGGGGGACATCTGAGGTCACAGGGAAGCTCTTGGCCCTGACTCCACCAACGGTGTCCTCCTCGTGCTGTTCCCACGGCGTCTCCGCAGGCTCCTGGCCAGGCCCCATTAGTGGCCCTTGACCTCGTTAGCGGGGCACTGACTGCATGCGCTGTGGACGTGCCTGCCTGGCACTGCCACTCCTTGCCAAATCATTCCTTGAGTCCAGTGCTCTTGGATGTTGCTGTTCCCATGTGTGAACAACTGATTTTATCAGCTGGAGCTTCCCCGATGGCCTCGTGCGAAGCCTCGCTGGGCAAGTGCAAGGTGCTTCAAAACAATGACAAATTGGAAAAGTTCTCCTGCATTTTGTATTTTTTTAAATTAATTTGCTTTCATTTGAGGACATTCAGATGACATATAAAATCTGAGTAGATCTGACCTTCAGGTGGCCAAAACTTTCCTAAAAATTAAATTATGTAGCTTAAAACAAAAAAAAAAAGGGGGTAAGTAATGCCAAGTAGACAAACACAGATGCATCTGGTGCACATTGTGCACACCCCAGCACAGCAAGATGTGCCCATACCTGGTTGATGCCCTTATCAAGGCTTTGGCCGAGCCAGACCAAGCATGAGGGGTGGTACCTGGACCCATCTCCAAATCTGTTGGATGCTGCAGCCTTCAAGAGCCTCACAAACCTGCCCATCCCCTCAGCAACTCAACAGCAGGGAGATGCTGTTCTCCTGCCATCCCAAAGAAAACAACCAGGGCATGGAGAGCCAAAAATGAAGGCAGGAGGTTCCAACACCTGATGACCACCGGCTCTGGCTCTCAGTGACTCATTCAAGGCTGGCCAAGAGGTTTTGTGGCAGAACATGCATGGAAATTCAACACTGGGGTGTGGAACCCTCCCCCTGTGCCTGTTCTACAACAGGAGCTGTTCCACACCAGGGCACAGCTCCCTGAGGGACAGGAGGGCCCTGGCACCGTGCCCAGCTTGGCATGACCTTTTAGGGCACCCCTCAGCCAGCAGCCTCCTGCCACTCACACTCAGGATCACACTCCAAGTCCTCTGATGCACCAAGAACCATCCCAGTCAGAGCAACAGGCGTGCTCATCCCACCACCAAAATACCACGTACAACCTTCCAATATCCTTTGGGACTCTGCTAATGCATTGTCACACAATTACTGCCTGATCCATGGGCCAGAGTCTTGGCTGGAATAAATCAGGGATGCTGAAGGGAAGGGATTGCACAAGCACTGGTGGCAATGGCAATGGGATGAAGTCGAAGCACTGGCACAGGGTGCCCAGAGAAGCTGTGCCTGCCCTATCCCTGGGAATCTCCAAGGCCAGGTTGGAAGGGGTCCATCCCCATGACAGGGAGGGGAATGGGATGATCTTTAGGGTCCCTTCCAACCGAAGCCATTCTGTGACTGTGTTAAGGTCACTTCTTTGGCCAGTTTCAGAGGGGATGCAGGAAAGCTCACTAGAGTCAGGCCAACCCAAAACTTGCAGGGGGAAAACAGGAAAATTTTCCTGCCTGGAACTTCAGTAATTCACACACCCTGATTTCTGCATCTCAGGGAACAATTTCCACACTCAGGGTTAAACAGATGTGTTTGGGGCTCCAACCTGAAGTCCTTCACCTGCCCAGTGCTGGGATTCCTGGTCCTTCCCACGGGTGGGATGTTGCAATAAACCACACACTTGTCCACAAACTGGTAAAATCAATGAAAACCTAATCCAAGAGGCCCTCAGGGAAGAGAAGGGGCACTCGGCTTCCAGCTTTCTCTCTAAACACTGAGATCCTCAATTCCAACCTCCAAAACACACACCGACCCTGGCAAAAGCATCAGGCGCTCCTGCTGCTCCTGTTCATTAACACATCTCTTATCAAAGGAAGTTTCAGTGGAAACAATTCAGAGGATTTTCAGTGGTTTAAAACTTGGAATCACACTCAGGAAGGATTTATAAGCCCTCTGTTGTTGGGGAAGATGAAATAAGAAAGCCTTATAAATATGATTACCTAGCAAAAGATGCTGAGAATGTAGAAACTATAAGCGAGATTGAAATGAAGACAAGCTTTGAGATACCAAACCCCAGTTACTGAACAACTGGAAAACAATGGCATGGCTGCCTGCAGGTGATCCCCCCTTTGATTAAACAATCCCCTCTGCTTGCAGACAGGTCCAAGGGTCAAAGCAGACCCTACCAACCTGGCAGAGGGTCCAAAAAGCAGCTTTTAGAGTTTAAACTATAACCCTGTATGGTAATGCAATAGTTCTCATAGGCTGTATGCAAATGTTATAAGATTTGTAGTTTGTTCTAGATTGGTTAATGAAAATTAGAATATTCAGCACAGAAGATGATTTATTGTATTGTAAATGGCAAGCTCGCTCTCTTCTTCTTCAACCTCTCTTAGCTCTCTTAGCTCTCTTCTTTTAACTTCCTTAAATCCTCTCTCTTAACTGCTCTCTTAGGCCTTTGCTCTCAACTCTCTTAGATCCCCGCTCTTAGCTCTTCTCTTGCCTGTCTGACCTGCTCCGGGCTGCGTCTGGCAGCTCTCAGCAGGTCTCTTACACTAACGTTCTCTTACAATAAACCTCATGCTCTACAACCCGCCTGCAGAGATCTCTCGTCAGTCCCGGCCGTCTGAAACCGACCAGCAAACTCTACACTCTATGATCTGCCCGAGGGTCCCAGGCCTAATTTTTATAAGCAGTGTTGAAGGCAAACATCCCACTGGCAAAGGGCCTGTACTGTGTGCTTGAGATCCTCACAGAGCTGGGACCCAGCTGAGCAACCCTGAGTTAATCCAGGATTCTCATCCCAGGGAACTGCTGATGAGACTTGAGATTATTAAATAAATGAGAGAATAAGAGTGTGAATTATGAACAAAGTAACCCCATGGCGCTGGACAGCAGATAAACACATGCTTCACTTTTTTGTCCACTTTTCCATTGACTGCTAGAAAAATGAGTTTAAAACTCATTGAAATTTTTTTCCAATGGAAAAAATATTTTTGCTTGAAAAAAATGTTCTTAATAGAAGTTGAGTGAAATTGTGTAAGTCAGCTTTACTTAACTCTACCATTTATAAGCAGGGATGGGTGAAACTGTAAATGGAATCAAAATAAGTCTTGGAGCAGGAGAACAGAGTTTAAAATGCTGGATCAGCACAAGTCAGGTGTATTTCCAATGTCTTTTTCTGAGAGATCATGAACAGGAAAGTGTGGGGAGTGAAAGCAGGAGAGCTGGGGAGAGGCACAGAAACCACTGCCAAGAGGAAGCAGTGGAGAGGGGGCTGCTGATGGATTTGGGGTTCAGAAAGAAAAGAGGGGAAGAGAATGACTGAAACAAGTACAACCAATGGTAAAATCATGAGAAAAAATAACTCAGATCCGCCCTTGTCCCTCCTACCCAGACAATACGCAAACAGAGCTGGGGAGTGATAGGTTTAATGTCACTGGAAGTGTTGGCATCACATGGTCAACTTGTCCAGCAGAAAATGCAAAAAATCCATCTTCCATGGGAAGACATCACTCAAGGCTCATCTCTTGTGAAGGGAAGGGAAGGGAAGGGAAGGGAAGGGAAGGGAAGGGAAGGGAAGGGAAGGGAAGGGAAGGGAAGGGAAGGGAAGGTTGTGCTGAGAGCAGCATCCCCAAGCCTGCACGGCTGAGCAGAGGAACAGGGTCCAAGTAGGTTTGTGTGGGTGGGAATTAGAGGTGGAAAGACATCCTGCAGTGGAAGTGAGATCTGTCTGAGGCCTTTTGGCACCGGAAAGCGGCATTAAGAAGGTTGGAGGTGGGAGGACTCAACCCAGAAGGGCACTGGGTCACAGCCTCTGCCATCCTCCCACCAACTCCAGGAGTAGCAGCAGGAGCCACGGGCTGCCCAGGCAGCAGCAGGAACATTGGATCATTACTGAGTTCATTTCATGACACAACAAAATTAGCGTAGGCTGCAGAGGCTTTTACATCTGATTAGAAAATGGAAAACTGCAACTGTGCTGCTTGCAGAATCAGCTACAAAGCATAGGGGATAAATCAAAAAATCAGTCAGCTGCTCTGGAGGTGGGAAGGAGCTGCCCACAGTCCCAGTGCAGCCCACGGCGTTCTCATGATAACACCCATAGAGTCACTTCAGATGAGCTGAGGAGATCAGAGATGCTCACAGACAAGTCTGAACAGAAGAGGGAACAAACTATCACGGAATACCAGGTTGGAACGCACCTCAAGGTGTACCTGGTGCAACCTTTCTTGTCAAAAGTATGGTCTAGACAAGACAGCCCAGCACCCTGCCCAGCTGAACCTTGAAAGTATCCAACACTGAGGGATGCGCCACTTCCCTGGGGAGGTGATTCCAAAGCCTGATGGTTCTCATCATGAACAGTTTTTCTCTCATGTCCAGCTGAAACCACCCCAGGAGTAACTTGCACCCAAAGGAAACCAGAGTGCCAAAATCACTGGTGAAGGAAGCAGGCAGGTCCTACAGGGAGCACTCAGGGATGGGCAATCCTGTGCTCCCATCCCAGCCCCAGGCTCAGCATTGCCCTGGGCACCCACCTGCAGGTGGGCAGAGGGTGGCAGCAGGTGAAGCCAGCCCTGGGTGGGTGACACTGCTCCTCCAAGCCTGTGGTCCTCATCCCCATGAGCAGAGTTGCCAACCATCCCACATCCCTGTCCCCCCACCCCACGGGCACTTTCCTCCCCCCAAGGACCACGTGGACCACAGTACTCCCTCAATCCCTTCCTCTGAGCCCCTGCAGCTGCAGAGGTCACAGGGTGGCTCCTGGGGAGGGTTTCACCCTCCCCATTCCTTCTGCTGGTGGGAGACCCCTCACTCCCACCTGAGCCAAGCCTGGAGATGGAGAGGTGAGCAGTATTTGATGGCTGGGCAGTTTTGCACTGCTTGTTCCCTTCTGCTGGAGGAGGGTGTCCCCCCTGAGGCTGATGCACATTCTTGCCCCTTCTCCCAGGACATCTGCACCCCCAGGCCACCCAGACCTCGGGCAGGTGGAGATGCCACCTCTCACTGCTGGCCAGGCTTTTCCTGAACCCCTTTCATCACCCCCCTCTAAACTTCACCCTTACTTTCCAACATCCTTCTCAGCCAGTGGATTTCTTCAGCATGAGGGATTCATCCCAATGAACCTTTGCTGTCTGAAAGTCAGATCTCTGCTGCCCATCATCTTCACCCCCAGGCAGAGAGGGCCTTGCAGAAGGAAGCCGATGCCACCTGACAATTATGCATCAAGTCAACAGTAGTGGAGCATTTTCTGGAGGTTCTTCTTGCCCAGGGAGAAGATGGTGAGTCCATGGACACCTGCCTGGCAGAGCCGCTCTCAGAGATGGCTGGGGCTTGGAGAGGTTAAACCATGACCAGGGGTTACAGGTCTTTTCCCATGGGCATCAACACACAGCCCTTCCTCTGCTGTTCCAAAAGGTTTTGGTTGGGGAAAAGGCAAAAAGAACCTCCTCAATTAGCCTGTCTTGCAGTAATTAAGAGAGACTGTTTAAGGTAGAAGAGAGGTCAGGCTTGGTCTGCCAGAAGTTTCTAGGAAAGGCATTTATGGCACAGCCCAGACGAGCTGAACATCCCCCAACATCTGCTCCAGCCCAACCCTTGGATGTACCCACTGAGATGGGGATTGACACAAACACAATCACATGGGAAACCTCAAACAGGCGCCTTCATCTACACCACAGCAGCTCCAAGGTGTGGTAACATCTCTCCCACAGGGAAGCCTTTCTCCTTCCTCCTCCTCCTCCTCCTCCTCCTCCTCCTCCTCCTCACCTTCCCATGAAGTGGGTGATCTGCTGCTCTGCCTGGGGACTGGGCCTGTTTGGGTGTCAACTGCTGTGAAAGGTTAACAGGATTATAAATCTCCCTGCCTGCCTAAATCCCCTGGGCTGTGGGATTGGACTGGTTATGAACAGGGGCTGGTAGGGGCTGCAGGACCTGCTCAGCTGGCCTGGCCACCCTCTGTCCACCCTGCATTGATGGGAGAAAACCTGAGAACCAGGGCAGGAAATTCACCCAAGCGAATCCACGAAAATAGAGATGGAAAGAGGTGAGGGAAATGGCTGGGTAAGGAAAGATGGGAAAACCACATATTTTTGGGAAAGATTTCAGAACATGTTGCTGAACAGGAAGCGCAGCTCCTGGGACCCATCCTTGAGCTGCGAACACCCCCGTGCTCCAATCCAGACGCTGGCACAAGCCATGAACAGGCAGCAATAATAATTCCAAGGGGACTGGTGGAAGTGCCAGGCCAGTCTTGCACCCGGCCACGCCTGGTGAGGAGCTGGCATCAGATCCGAACCCCGCGGAGCACACAGAGCGTGGTCCAGCCACGGGACCCGCCCGCCACCGGCGGCACCTTCAAGGCTGTTTTATTTCCTGCTGGCTCTGGCAAAGCTCCTGCACAGAAGCCACCACCGCAAAACTTGCTTAGAGCTTCCAGCAGCCGCTCTCCAGGAGAGCCCCGCGGGGTCCCACCGGCATCACCATCGGGAGAAACCGGGGATGAGGGATGAGCCGCTGCTCCAGCCGCGGCAGCCACCGCCCCCCGCCCTGATGCTGCCGGGTGAGGATCTGCTGACGGCTCGTGTTTATTTATTAAATTCCTATTTCAAACTCCAAAATTAATCTTTTAATCAGCGGCAGAGCGGGGTCATCTTTATCGGAGTGCCAGGGAGGTGTTATCTCCCCGCCATCTGCTCGCCATCCTCCGCCGCGTCCCGAAGGAGCCGGCAGACAGCCGGAACCCGCCAGCACATCTGGCAGCCGGTACACGTGGGGGACGGTGCCCCTGACCACCCCTCTCCTTCCTAACCAAACACGGCCCAGTGGACAAAGCTGAGGGAGGGTTCAACCCAAAATTCCAGCATACGAGCAGATCTATGAGGTAGAAAATGGGGTTTGAGCGTTTCTGCCTCGCAGGGGCAGGGCAGCAGTCTTAGCAGCCAGCCCCGCGGAGCCAGGGATGCCCAGGGGACCCCAATGAGGGGACGGTGCTGCTCCCATGCACACCTCACGGCCCCACAGCTCCAGCACCCACCTGGCAGCGCTGCCCCAAGCACGGCCCACGCGGTCACGCCTGTCCTGCATCACCTCCTTCCGATCGGCAACTGATTCTGCCTTTTCTGCACCCAAAAGCAGCAGGGCAGCATCAACACAGCAACTCAAGCCACCGTCTCGGTCGCAGTCACCCCGGGGTGCTGCCCTCGCCATCCTGCCTGCACCCCCCCGGGGCAGCCCCCGCAGCCCCCCCAGCCCTCGCTCCAATGACCTACTTCAGCCGGAGACGGATCATGGCCCAGCAGCGGCGGGGAGCACGGTCCCTGCTGGCTTCCAGCGTGCCCTGGGCTCTTGGTCACGGCTAGGGAGAAGCCCAGGTCTGGCCAGCCCAAGGAAGCCTGCGCCAAACTTCAGGGTGGTCCCGAGACCCCGCCGGGGCGCACGCCGGCTCTGGCTCCGGCCCACTGACCCCCAGTTAATCGGCTAAAGCCGCACGCTCTGAACCCTGGCCCCGGGCAGAGCCGCGCTCCCGCCGGCTCTCGCTGCCCTACATAGACATCTGCAGCCGCCCAGCGCCCGCCGTCACCTCCCGTCCCCTCCGCCGCCTTCCCCGCACCGACCCAGGGCCCCGCTCCGCACCCACCCCGCTCCCCAGGCACCGGCACGGCGGAACAGGGCCCTTTTGGGGTGGTTTTGTCAAAGGGGAGAGCCCAGCACCAGAAATGCAGCCGTAGCACCCACGACTGCTCTCAGAGGCTGTAGGTGCTTCCCCAGTTGCCGCCTGGAAAATAAATCCCCTTTCCCACCCTGGTTGGTACCGGCCTCACCTGCGCGCCACCCCTGAAGGTGCTGTGGGACCCCCATCAGACCCTGACCCTGCAGAGGGACCACCAAAATTAACCGAATCAAACCCTGCCAAAAGCCACGGTGTCACCGAACTCATCCTCCCTCTCGCCATCCCTGGAGAAGGGATCCAAGGCTCCGAGGGATGCCCGCTCCCGCTCCCGCTCACCAGTAAATGAGGGAAAGCCCATCGAAGCGCTCCAGGGGCCGGTCAGGGGGCGGCAGGTAGGACATCATCCGGTCCCGCCGGGCCCTCAGGGCTGCCGCGGCCGGCTCCTGCGTCCCGGGGCCATGGGCTCCGAGTGCCAGCGGCTGGCACGGCTGCCCGGCGCGGCTCCCTGGCACGGCTCCCTGCCGCAGCGACTACACCTAATCCCGGACGGGCAAGCATGTGATCGCCCCTCTGCCGGCCCCCCAGATAAACCCGCCGGGCTGCGGGGCCGCGGGGCCGGCGGGACGGAGCGGCCGGGCCGGGACCCCGCGCTGCGGCTGATTCCAACCAGCGGGGCTGAGCCGCGCCCGGGCTGGGAGTCACGGCCACCACGGGACCCCCACGGGAGCCAGCAAAGTGTCTCATCACGCGTGTGCCACCGTCCCACTCTCACTATCCACCCCGGCCCCGATTCAATAAACTGAGCATTTATTTCGCACACAAGGACCCCTTAAGCCCCTTACCAGCGAGCCCCTCCTTCACCCTGCACTTGCAATGGCTGTTAATGATGATTATAATCATTAATGATGGTTATAATCCATGGTTAACCTGCCACCACAAACTATTTAAAGACAATTGTAGGCGTCTCTGACCTGCACTAAGCCTGGGCCGTGAGAGCACTCAAAATTCCCCTCCTCCCTGGCCACTGCAGGATAATATTAATATTATATATATATATATATATATATATATTATTTAATATGGGACACAAGTCTTGCATTTGGGTATTTCTCCCCTGTTTAAGGTTTTCTGATCCTACTCCAGCAACCAAATTATCCTTTAGACTATTAGGGAAGCCCTGGGAGTGAGCACTGGTGAGCAGATGGAAACTGTTTGAAGTGGGGTATTACCCTGAAATGTGAATTATCCCAGAGCAATGAGTCTGCAGCCAGCCCAGTCATGTTTGTCCACATCCAGCTGCGGGCGGGATGGACAGACAGCAGGATGGACAGACAGCAGGATGGACAGACAGCAGGATGGACAGACAAGGCCCTGATTTGGGGCGACGGAAAAGTCCCGAATGAGCACCAACCCACTGCACTGTGTGTATTTAATTTCTCCCTCTCCCCATCAGTTATGACCCCAGGGCAGCAGCCGGGGGTGGCTGGGACCTGGGGATTAGGCGAGACCTGGGATTATGAAATGCATCTGTCTGCGTCCGGAGTGGCCGGGGAAAGCCACCAGCCTCACCAGGGCCAGGTCCTGTGCTCATTGCTCCCCCCAGCTCCACGTAATGCTGGGACATAAAATCATGGAATATCCTGAGTGGGAAGGGTCCCACAGGGATCATCCAGTCCAACTCTTGTCCCAGCACAGACACCCCAACAATCCCACCCTGTGCATCCCTGGCAGCGCTGTCCAAACACTCCTGGAGCTCTGGCAGCCTCGGGGCCGTGCCCATTCCCTGGGGAGCCTGGGCAGTGCCCAGCACCCTCTGGGGAAAGAATCTTTCCCTGAGATCCAACCTGACCCTCCCTGACACAGCCACGTCATTGCCTCAGGATGGGACACCTGGGGACCAGCTGAGGAAAACACTGGACAGCACAGGTGATGGTGACCTGTCTGTCCAGCCACTGCTCCCCAGCCCTGAGCTAGGGCACCCGGCAGGTGCTGGGCCTGGCAGGGCTGGGAACTCAGTGGCAGCTGGTGGCATCTCCCGTCGGAGCACCCGTGTGACACGAATGGGGACACCTCGATCTCTGGGGTGAGTGCAGCCGCCCCAGTCCGTGTCACCCACGCTGTGACGAAGAGCAGGGAGGGCCCGGGCGGGCGGGCGCGGGGCCCCGCGGCACCGGCAGCCGCCCAGGAGGCCGGGCCGTGCCCGGGGTGCTGCCCGGAGGCGCTGCTGCCGGGAGAACGGGGAGAATTAGGGCTGATCCCGCTCGGCATCCTTTGTGAGTGACTGTGCAGGATGTGCCGGTGCCAAAATCCTTTTCACCTGTCGCCTCCCAGCCCGGTGACAGGTCCCCTGAAGAGGCACAGTCCTCCGCCCAGGACAGCCGCCACCACCCTGTCCCCACCCCCCTTTAGGGGGCAGCTCTGCTTTAGGGGCCACCCCAGCGCAGGACCCCCATCCATCGGGGCACCCCACGGTGCGTTTGGGGTGCGCGCCCTCCCCAGCGCAGCGATGCCGAGGGGTGCCGGTGCGGGGACAGCCACCCGCTCGCAGGGCTGTCGCAACGCGGGCCCGGGCGGCGCAGGGTGTGAGCCCCGGGACTGGTTTGTGCCGCCGGGAGAGGACGGGCACTGGGTTTGCCGAAACCGCGGGGAGCGGGCGGGCGCGGGGCGCCGGGTGCCGCGGCCGGCTCAGGGCAGGGCCGGCCTCTCCCAGTCTCACCAGTCGGGATTGTCTCAGGCAGTGTCACCCCACTCTGGGGCAGGACAGCACCGAGCAGCTGCGGGGACGGCGGGGCCACCCAGAGCCTGCCCTGGTGCCACCGGCCCAGCTCTGCCGGGGCACCCGGGGCACCCGGGGCATCACTTCCACCGCCCTCCCTGCAGCTGCCGGAGCCTGCCGGGACACCCCACGGATGTGTCCCCCTCTCGCCCACAGCCCTGGGGGTCACAGCATCCCCCGGGGCGGGCTCGGGGTGAATCACCGCGACGTGCTGCGGGGCCAGGCGCTGCCTTGCCCTTTCCCCAGCGAGTTTCCGCGCTGACGGAAGCGGGGCATTATCTCCCTCGCCCATCGCAGGCAGCTGCCCCTGGGTGCGCTCCAGCTGCATATTTATAGAGATGCAAACATTACACCCCGGAAATTCCCTGTCTTTACATCACAGGCCAAAGCCTGCAGTGAAGCCCTGACCTTTTTCTTCCTCCCGAGGTGTTCTGGGGGACAGTGACAGAGTGGTCTCAGCCATGGGATGTCCCAGCCAGGACCAGTGCTGCTGCATGGGTGCTCAGGGCTGCAGCTCCGTGCACTGAGGGGCAGAGGGGACACCAGAGGAGCTGTGGATGCCCCTGGAAATGTTCAGGGCCAGGTTGGACAGGGCTTGGAGCAACCTGATCTAGTGGAAGATGTCCCTGCCCTTGGCAGGAGGGGACTAGATGAAGTTTAAGTCCCTTCCAACCCAAACCACTCTATGATGATTTGATGACGACGATGATGATGATGATGACACCTGTGTGTCCCCACTGGGGATCTGGGACCCCATCCCCTTATGAGACAGGAGAATAAGGACCAAGAGAAGCTGCTGCTGTCTGGGATGCACATTCTGATCTTGACATCCAGCCCAGCTGTGCAGAGTTCAGTGCCATTCCAAAAGTCATGGCTGGGGACACAGGACAGGGACCTGCCAGGGTGGGTGCATCCCCCCGGCCGCCCCCATTCCCCCCTTTCCCCCCCCCCTCACTTTGGTGCTGATGTCCCCAGTGCCTGCTGTGTGCACCAGCACCCCAAGGCCACCCCAGCGCCAGTGACAACACAGCCCTTCTGCTCTGTGCTGTGCTGGGAGGATGAGGAAGAGCCAAACTTAATTTATTCCGTGCTGCATTTTCATGCCAAATGAGTCAGAGCACCGGCCTCTCTCAGCCTTTGTTTTGCTTGGCTGCCTGCACCCGCTTTCGCTTGGTGTTTGTTCAATATTAACTCCCTTGATGGCACTTGGGTTCAAACCAGCAAGTGCGGCAGAAAAAGGCACTTCCCTGCCGGGACAGGAGCTTTCCCATCCTCCGGCATCGGGAGCCATGCGCTTGTTTTATTCCATTTATTTCTTACAGGTTGAGGAACCCTGAGCTTGGTCCTTTGAGCCACCACATCCCACCGGAGCCATCCAAAGCCATCGAGGCTGGCAGGGGCTGCGGGATGGGGCCGGAGCAGCCGCACTGGCTGCTGATTTCAGAGCAAAACCAGCCCCAAACGGAGCTGGGGGAGGTTTCGCCCGGCACAGGAACGAGCACGGCCGCATTCCTGCGCACGTGGGAGCCGCCAGGAGGAAGCGGCAGCACGGAGGTGTTTCAGTGCCCTGCTTTCCTGCCCTTCCCACCCCAACCCCCTGCCATGGGGGCGAGCAGCTCAGCTGGGCCCTCCAGGAGCTGTCAAAAAGTCCCACCCAGAAAATAAATGAGGTTTTGGCTCATCTGCTGCTGTGTTCCATCGAGCTTTTGGAAGAGATTTCCAAGTTGTTTTGCCTCAACCCCCCTCCATCAGAAGTCAAATCCAAAAATTCTTCATTGAGGAACATTGCTGAACAGCTGCCAGGGCTGATCATCTCCATGCCCGGCTCCTCTGCTCCGACGGGTCCCCAAAACCCCTCGGCATTGCCACGGTACCTTTTGGGGCTCGTGGGGAAGGGGATGCCACCCCCCTACTGCTGGCTTGACCCACCCAGCCCTGGTGCCATCCCGAGTTACAATGGGCAGTGTGGGGTGGGACGGTGGGACACAGTGGGATGGCCAAGCCCACGGCTCAGGTGTCAGCAGTGCATGAGATCCTCGGAGCCGGTGCCCATCCCGCCCCCCTCGGCCGGGCTGCTGGGGCTGGTGCAGGGTGGAGCAGGGTGTGGGATGCCAGAGAAGGGCTTGCCAGGAAAATGTCACCTCAGTGCACAAAACGTGCTCCTCTCCCACTCCCCTCCCGCAGCAGCAGCTCAAGAGCTTCTTACCCAGGTTAAGTCAATATTGCCACATTGCTGCCTCACTGGAAGTGCTCAGCCCTGTGGAAGGAGCTCCGTGGGTGTTTTAAGGGCTGGAAAGGAGCCAAGGGAACACATCTGGGTGGGGGTCCCAGTGGTGCAGCACCCTGGGGCTCAGCATCCTCCCACGAGCTCCCTGCTCGGCCCCCCACCCCTGCTTGGCAGCTCCCTGGGTGCAGCGGGCTCCCGGCTGGCAGGACAGTCCCACTTCTCCCTGCTCAAGAGGCTCCAAGGAGCTGGTGGCAGCGGCTCTGGATACCAGCACGGGGTGTGCCAGGCCTGGCTGCAGCAGGAGGTGGGAGGGCACAGAGCACAGCAGGGACCAGCTGCCTCAGTAAAGTCACCAAAAGGGTCATTTGCAAAATAAACGCTGCAAAACCAACCCTGTCAGAGCCCAGACGAGGAGGGAACCTCAGCATGGGGTGTGTGGTGCTTTGGGCAGGCACCAGAGCCTGAACAAGAGCTGCCAGCACCCCCAAACCACAGGCCCCCAGGTCCCCAAAAGCACCCTGTGTACAGAGGCTTTGTGCAGCACCTCTGATCCCAAGGCAAGGTAAAGGCAGAATACCTGGGCAGTTTACATAAGACTGAGTTTTCCACTATGCCCGAGTTTCTCTCCGCCTGGTGTTTCACCCAGCAGCTGCAATTTTGCTGCTCTCAAGGGCATTTGCACACAAAAATGAGCCACGCCAGAGATGCGAGGAGATTAGGAGGATTAAGGCTGCAGAACGGACGCAGGAGGAGATGGAAAGCAAACCCCTCTGGTAGGCAGAGGCATTTCACCCCTGAACCTCTGCTCACCTCCACACAGGCTTTAAGGAGGGGGGCTCTGGGATGGCTCTGGGAGCTGGCAGAGGAGCAACCGGTCCTTTGAGCATCCAGAACATGTTGCTGCTAGTGACTGTGGGGGGATTCAAAAGCACAAAAACCAGAAAGCGTTTCTAGTGCTGAATAAAGACGTGCAGAACTTCACGCAGGGAAATAAAAGCAGTCGGACTGGGTTTCTCCCTCCTCACCTCCCCTCATGTCGGGATTGGAGGGAGGATGGGGATGCAGGTGTTGCCTGGGCAGGTTGCATTGGGGATGCTCACAGCCCCCAAAGGAACCACAGCAGCTGCAAAATCCTCCTCCCAAAAGAAACGGGGAACACTGGTGTGCTCCTCAGCATGGGCAGGAGCCTGGCACTGATGGCCACGGCAGGGAGTGTGCCAGGCTCCAGGCACTGCCAGCCCACAGGGACCAATGGGTTTTGGGGATCAGATGAACGGTTCCCACCCAGGGGATCATCACTATCTGTTTGGAAGCAAGAATGGAAGCTGGGCACCATGAAGACAAGGTCATACCCTCAGTTATGGTTAAAATGGAGCTGATGCCATGGCTGGTAACAGGGAGAGCCCAGAGACAGCCCCAGCCAGAGCAGGGTCAGGCCCAGTCCCGGCTCTGGCTGTTCAGGGGCTGCTGTGGGAGAGCTGCTGGGCTGCTCCAGCCTCACCCCACCACGCCCAGCAGCCAACAGGGTCTGAGTTACACCCATGGGACCCAGTCCCAGCAGGACCCTGCCACCCCCACCTCCACCAAATCCACCTTCAGCACAACTTCGGGTTCCTGGGAGTGTTTTAAATACGTCCCTGCTCGCCAAAGGCTCAAAGGTGCTTGGCTGGATGAGGCCATGGGCGCACAGAGCGCTGCTGTTTTATGGGGTGACAGCCCAGCCTCAAACGGGTTCAAGGCTTTGTGGGGCCCTGGCTGTGGGTTCCAGCCTCACAGCTCAGCCGGCTCCTGATCACCCAGGAGGGAATGGCAAAGCCAGGCAGCACGGCCAGGCCACTCCAGCACCACAGAGCCCTCAGCAGGCTCAGATCCTGCGGGGAAACGCCTCTCGCCCGCTAAAGGGAGCCAGGAGGACAAACCACGGCAAACTGGGATGGAGGAGACTCCCACAAACACAGAGAAACACACAGAGAGGAACAGACACACACAGACAGACACACACACACTTGCCTTGCGCTGTCGCTGCCGGGACCCGCAGCCTCCCCGCGCCCCCGGCAGGCGCAGCCGGAGCCGGGTGGGAATGTCCGGCCGGCCGGAGCGCTCAGCGCTCTTTAAGGGCGCCCCGGACCGCAGGAGATCCGGCACACGCAGGGGATCGGGATCAATAGGTCACAGCGTGCACTGACTTGCCCCCAGAACGAAAATCAGCAGAGGATTTGGGGCTGGTGGGGAAGCGACAATCAAGGCTTTAATCCCGCATGGGCACAAAATCCCAGGATAAAAAGGCCAGAGCTGGTCCTAATTGCTGACTGCTGTGTGCATGTGTGAGCAAAACCTCTTAGGCGGCGGGGGGCCTGGGGGAGGCATCTCGGTGCCTGATGGAGTCCTTTAGGTTGGAATGGATCTGTAAGATCATCAAGTCCAACCACTCCCCCGGCACCATCGTATTCACCACTGGCCCATGTCCCCAAGTGCCACATCCACACAGCTTTTGAATCCCTCCAGGGGTGGGGATTCCACCACTTCCCCAGGCAGCTCAGATGGCCAGAGCCTGACCATCCTTTCAGTGAAGAAGTTTTCCCAATATTCAAACTAAACCTTCCTGACACGACGTGATGCCATTTCCCCTCATCCTGTCCCTGTTCCCTGGGAGCAGAGCCCGACCCCCCCGGCTGCCCCCTCCTGTCAGGGAGTTGTGCAGAGCCACAGGGTCCCCCCTGAGCCTCCTTTTCTCCAGGCTGAGCCCCTTTCCCAGCTCCCTCAGCTGCCTCTGGTGCTCCAGCCCCTTCCCAGCTCCGTTCCCTTCTCCGGACACGCTCCAGCTCTCAGTGTCTGTCTTGTGAAAGGCCCAGAGCTGCCCCCAGGACTGGCGGTGTCCCGGCAGTGCCGATGCACCTGGAAGGGGCAGAGAGCACCGTTCATCCCCAAAGACAGAGACCCCGTGACTGCCCCTCGGTGCCCATCACAGCCCCGCTGAGGCCAGGGACCCCTCGAGCTGCTCCCCAGCCGTGCCCTGGCTCCTGGGGGGTGTCAGGCTGACCCTGCATATCGAGGGGGGTCCAGCACTGCCGGGGCCCCTTTCAGGCAGGGCTGAGCCGTGAGCGCGGGGTTCCCCCAGAGCCAGGGGAGGATGCTGCTGGGTGGGGAGGGGCGGGCCGGGCAGGAGGCAGGAGGCAGGAGGAGGCAGGAGGAGGCAGAGGCGGTGCAGCCCCGTCCCGCCTCCCGGCGGGGCCCGGCCCGGTGGCGGCGCAGAGGCTGCGGGCGGCGGCGGGGACGGGCAGGAGGAGCGCGGCGGGCGCCGTGCGGGGACGCGATGCACTCGCTCTTCAGGAAACGCAACAAAGGGAAATACAGCCCCTCCGTGCAGAAGAAGAGGTGAGTGACCCGGCCCCAGGCAGTCCCGCTCCTCCCGGGACGAGCAGAGCCGCCATCCCGGGATCCCGTCCCGCAGCATCCCCCCCAGTCCGCGCCGGGGCTCGGCGAAACCGATGCCCACCCCCCCACCCCCACCGCCCCAGAAGTGTGGGAACCCTCCCGAGGAGTGGGAACCCCCCGAGGTGTGGGAACCCTCCCGAGGAGTGGGAACCCTCCCGAGGAGTGGGAACCCCCCGAGGTGTGGGAACCCTCCCGAGGTGTGGGAACCCTCCCGAGGAGTGGGAACCCCCCGAGGTGTGGGAACCCCCCGAGGTGTGGGAACCCTCCCGAGGTGTGGGAACCCTCCCGAGGAGTGGGAACCCAGAATTGTCGGCACCTCCCAAGGAGTGGGCACCCCTGGAGGTGTGGGCACCATCCGAGGCGTGGGAACCCCCCGAGGTGAGGAGCACTGAAGTGTGACATCCTCGAGGTGTGGGCACCCTCTGAGTGCTGGAAAAGCCCCTGAAGTGCGGGAACTCCGATGTTTGGCCCCCGCTGAAGTGTCAGCTCCTCCCCGAGCTGGGTCCACATCTCCTGTGCCGGCTGTGGGCACAGAGGTTGTTTCTCCCAGCTCCCCTCCCATCGCAGGAGCAGCAGCTCCAGCGAGCAGGTTCCTTCGCTTCCCAGGTGTGTGCTGGGTTAGATCTTAGGGAAAAATAGTTGTTCTCCACCTTCGCCCCCTGTTCCCTCAGGACCAAGGATCTGGTCCGTCGTGGTTTTCTCGGCTTTCTCTGATGGGGTGGAGAGGCGTTTCGGTCGTACTGGTTGATAAAAGAAAAAAAAAAGCAGCGTATTGAATGTGCCCTGTGAAAGGTCACTGACAAAAGGGAAAAGGTATAAAAATCCCTCTGCAGGAAGGCTCAGTCTCTCTGGGCTGGACGGTGAACAGCCCCCAGCCCCTGCCTGCACCGGGATGTTTTTCCAAAGAGGTGGACGTTGGGATTAATTCAGAAGCGTGTGTGCGTTTCCCAGAGGAGCTGCAAGGGCTCTGGAGCATGTGGAGTGCTCCAGGATTCTGAGTGATTAAAGGATGCAAGATCCAAGCCCATGGCTTGTTCATCCCCTTCCCCTCATCTCCATCGGCACCCGTCCTGGCTGGTGGACTCGGAGCAGCCGCCCTGCTCCCCAAACTCCTCCTTCGTGAAGGACGCTGGGGAGATGGTGCAGGGGCAGAAAGGGACCACTCAGCCCAGGAGGCGCCGACGTTTCCAAGCAGGAGCGCCCCTGGCTGCTCCCGGCCCGCGGGAGCGGGGCTGTGGCGGTGGGAGGTGTTCCCCGCCAGGGGAGGCTCTGCCCGCTGCTGCCCGGCCACAGGGGCTTTGCTGAGCTCCCTCTGTTGGGGCTGAGGCTCCAGCTCCAGCTCCGGCGCCAGGGAAGGCTCCCCCGGCAGCCCGGCTGGCTCGGCAGGGCCGCCCAGGCTCCGGCTCCCAAAGCCCGGGGCACGCTCTGCTGCCAGATCCTGCCCCGGGGAGGGCAGGCGGGAGGAGACGGGGGTGGCACGGAGCCCTCTGAGGCTCCGCACCTCCCTGGTGGCCGCGGCGTTCCCCAGGGTGAGGGATGGTGCCAGTACCAGGCGCATTTCTGAGCTCCGGGGGTGTCAGTGGGCGGCTCGAAAGTGGGAACCCCCACACCTGTGCTGGCAGCGCAGTGCTCCGAGAGCATCAGGACGCCGTGCAACAGGAGGGGACGGACCTGCTTGGGGCGGGGTGCCCGCTCCGCGGCTGTGGCCGGGGTCCCCACGCCGCGCTCCGAGCGCTGCCAGCCCTGGGTACCCCGTGCTCTCGCCACCCGCCGGCGGATGGGCTCAGGAAGGAAGAAGCTTCCCTCTGCCGCCCTGCCTGGAGCCCAGCGGCCCTGGGCAGGTGCCAGAGCACCTCCGGAGGCTGCGGGCCAGGCTGAAACTTCTGTTTTTCTGGCTGGTGGTGGCTGAGGAAGCAGCGCTGGGCTGTGCCCGGGGCCACTCTCCCTCCCTCCCTGCGCCCCGGCTGTCCGTGCACACCTCGGGGAGAGCTGTGCTTATTAGCCCCAATTTGTTAATTCCTGCCTTGGAGTTTACAAACATCTGTGAATCCAGGGAACACTCCCACCGTGTGGAAACAGCCCCACCGTCAAGATGGGGAAGCCGGTGCCCAACCGGTTGAACAACTTGCTGGAGGAGGATTGCGAAGAAGAGAGGAGCTCCTGCCCCGTCCCCTGCTCCAGGCACTGCCAGGCTCCCAGGCGGCTCCCGCCCAGCTCAGCTGCCAGGAAAACAGAGCAACACTCCAAAAATCATCCGCCCGCCCCCGCCGTCAGCAGGGACCGACATTTCGACACCGCGTGAGCCCGGCCTCATCCTGCGAGGCTGCGCAGGGGCTGCACCTTGGGCAGGGCTCGGTGCCAGGGCGCTGCCCGTGACGGAGCCTTCAAAGCACCGAGGGACAGGGCAAGAACCCAGCACCGGTTTGGCAGGAGTGAGGGGCACTGGAGCGTGTCCTGCCGGCCGCGGCAGCCAGGGCCACGAGCTCAGCTGAGGGAGGCAGGGGCTGCCCGGGGAACATCATCCAGCAGCAGGACAGAGCCTGGAAAGGAGCCATGGGAGTCTTGGTGGCTTCCTCAGCCTCAGGACAAAGCCTGCCCAGGATGGGAACATCTCCGTGAGCAGCACTGGCACCCAAGGCAGGTGCTGCAATCTCCCCATGAACAACTCTGTCCCACTGGATGTGACAGCCACCCTGTCCCAACCCCAAGGGGGCCTCAAGCTCCCATCCAGCAACACCAGGGTCCAAGTCTCTCCTTAGGAATATCTGCTGCACCTCTGTGGTCTGCCTGGGCTCATGGTCTCCAGGCTCAGTAGCCATCCCCATCCAGCCCTGGGCATCTCCCTGCCTTGCTTGGAGATCCTGGAGGATGATGGTGACATCTCTTTTGTCTCATGGACTTGGTTGCTTTATTCTGTTCTCATCCCAGTATGGTAAGGCCCAGGGAATTCAGCCATGAGCACTGAGTCGTCACATGGATGTGTCCCTGGAAGGGAAGGCACAAGCCTTGAATAGAGCCACAGTGTGGGGGGAAATCATCAGCCTCCTTCCACATCACCTTCCTCAAACACCTGCCATGCTTAGAAAAAGGAGGTTGGCTTCTTCTCTGGATAGTCCAGGCTTGGCAAGTAGAAAGTGAGGGTGGGGAGACCCTGGCACAGGGTGCCCAGAGAAGCTGTGGCTGCCCCTGGATCCCTGGAAGTGTCCAGGCCAGGTTGGACAGGGCTTGGAGCAGCCTGGGATAGTGAAAGGTGTCCCTGCCCATCTAATTCAAACCATTTGATAATTTTATGATGAAAACCAGTTCAGCCTTCACAGTGGCTGCTGAAACTCTCCCTCCTGCCAGCAGGGAAGTTGTTCATCCTTGGGGTCCTTGGGGTGAGAGCATCCACCCAGGGGCGCTCCCAGCCCCAGAGAGCCTCAGCAGTGTCACTGCCCAGGTAAGAGGGGGTGCAGGCACTGGGACAGCTCTGCCTGCAGGGCTGGCACCCATTTCCAGAGGCTGTTTGTAAGGGCTGGAGTCAGCAGGAGGCCCAGACAGCAGGTGAGTCAGGAGCTGCTCACTGCTGAGGGCGGGGCGAGCCTCCCATCGCCCGCCCTATTTCTGCTCTCATTTCCATGCACATTACAATAAAATATCACCATTCCTACGAGGGAAGATAAATACAACTGGAACAGGCTGGGCTGAGCACAGCAACCCTGCTGTCCAGCTACACCCTGACGTGGGCAGCTTGACAGAACTCTGCTCTGAGTTTTCAGCCAGATCCTAATCTCTCCCAAACCTGAATTACCGTAGCCAGAGCCCAGCCCTTGTGCCCTCTACCCTGCAACAGTTTCACTCCGGTGTCATTAAAAGCAGCATGAGAGAATTTCATGCAGTGGGACCTGTGGCTCGGGGAGCTTTAAGGACATTTTTAGCTCTGTCCTGTTGCCTTCTGGTGGTTTTGTTCAGTTTAATCCCTCCTAAAGTCTGGCCTCCAGCAGCAGGGCTGCCATGGGAGAGTTTTTTTATGACATCTGTATAAATGGACATTGAATGGGGATGGAATTGAGAGCAGCAGTGGGTGGTCCCTGCCTGCTGTGCTGATTGTCCATCCCAGCGGTGGGATGCTGTAAGCAGGACCAGGATCCGTGCTCAGACCCCATCCTCACCCAACTCCCTGTCCCTGTCCCTGTCCCTGGCCGAGCCACCCCACCAGAAGAAGCCCCTGGGATGGGAAGGTTTCCCAACAGGAGAGCAGCACTCCTGAGCAGGACAGAGCCCTTCCCATTAACCCTCCCAGCAAGAGTCAGGTTCATGGCACAAGCAGGAGCCCAGCAGGAGCCTCCCAGGGAACTGTCAGCTGGAGCGGTCACAATTCAGGAGTGTCTGAACATTCTCCCTTGGAGAAACAGCCTCCTTGTTTGGAAAAAAGGAAACCTGAGAAATCAAAGGGATTTTCTACCACCTGCCAGCAAGCACAAGACCTCTGCACATTCTGGAGATACTGATCTCAGGGAGGTTTGCTCCAAAAAACTGCTCTTACCAGTGAGGGTGCAACCTAATGAGAAAAGAGAAAGAAAAAGGAATAGAGAAAAAATGTCCAGTTATTAGCAGCAAAGTTTTCATATCATAATAATTGTCATCATATTTGTTTGTTGAGAACCTCTCTTAACAAAAAAACCCCGACAAATCACAATTAAAATACTAAGAAAAATCACCAAAACCCTAAGCAAACAGAAGAAAGAAAAACCTGAACCCTAAAAAAAAAAAACCCTAAGCCCTCAGAAATACCTGAACCCCTCTGAAACAAATGTCCTGAGCTCAGAATTGTGGTACATGGATGAAGTGCTGTCTGCCTTCTCCTGGCCCCCAGCTGGGAGAAATCCCCAAAACCCCTCCCATGGGAATGACCTGAGGTCCTTCACCCCAGCCAGGCAATGGCATTGAGAGAAAACAACTCTTCTGCCGAGCACAGCTTTCCATGAGGGAGATCATTTTTTCCTTCCTGCCCAGAGAATGTTAAAGTTCTCCAGAAATGGCAAAGCCAGTTTTTCCAGGCTTTTTTTTTTTTTTTTTCATCTCTCAAACAAAGCCTTATCTATTCCAGCAGAACAGCTCTGCATTTCCCCCCTCTGCTGCAGCCTCACGGGGGCCGTGCCCCGGGCACCTTCGCTCCTGGCTCTGCTCAGCCTCGTGTGTGCTGCCCATCCCAGCTGGGCTCTGGCCAAATCCGGCCCTTCTCCCCCTCCAGCTCTGCTCTGTGCTCCAGCCATCCCCCTCCCCAGCCTGCTTTTTGGCCCTGGCTTCCTTTTGTCTTACCCTGCCAGCAGCTCTGCTCCAAAGCCTGGATGCATCCATGGCTCTTCCCAGCAGCTTCCCAAAAGAGCCACGTCCTATCAATCCCATCCACACACTTTTCCTGAGACAGCCAAGGCTTCCTGACTGCTTTGCCCATCAATTTGTGTTTCTCCTGCACAGAATCATGGAATAGATTGGGTTGGAAGGGAGCTTAAAGCTCATCCCATTCCACCCCCTGCCATGGACAGGGACACCTTCCACTATCCTAGGATGCTCCAAACCCTGTCCAACCTGGCCTTGGGCACTGCCAGGGATCCAGGGGCAGCCACAGCTTCTCTGGGCACCCTGTGCCAGGGCCTCCCCACCCTCACAGAGAACAATTCCTTCCCAATATCCCATCCATTGCTGCCCTCTGGCAGTGGGAAGCCATTCCCCCTTGTCCTGGCACTCCAGCTTCCCCCTCGCAGCAGATGAAGGGCACAGGGAAACCAAACTCTGCCATCTCCTGGCATGGAGATTTCAGCCAGGTTTCAGCTGTCCCTGTTTGACATCCAGCTGGATGCAGGGACTGTGCTCCTCCTCTGGTTTATCCATTCAGACCCAGCTGTGGAGGGGACAGGTGGGTAATTAACAGGGCTGATGTTCTCACACCAGTCATGTCCAAGCTGGTTGTTGAAGTGGCACCAAGTGTGGAGAGTGGGACAAGTATGGAGAAATAGATACACAAATAAGAGAGATCTTACAAGAGAGGTTCCCATTCTCTTATTTCTATATTAATTCCTGCACACTTGTTATCCCTGCGTTTCCAGCAGCACTGGGATGAGCGGAGCACACACCGAGCTCCCTGCTCGGGGCAGGATGGGGTGCCCAGGAGCAGCTCCCCCACGCTGCAGTTTTGAGGTGCAGCTCCCATGGGAGTTTTTATGAGAGTTCCCTGTCCCACAGCCTCAGCTGGTGACTCTCACATAAACCACAGAGGTGGAGAGAGCAAACAGCTTCTCTGGTGTGTCAGGAGGGCCGAGCCATGCCCACATCACACCCCAGCATGTCCTTGCTTGCTCGGAGCGAGGCTGCATTTCTTTTCCCTGGCCAGCCAGATACTGCACATGGCAGCAGCAGTTTCTGGATCACCAGGCAAACCACCCCCTCCAACACAGGGAACGGCCGTTCTCTGCCTCCCATTCCCCCAGCCCCCTCACCCGCTCCCAGGCCCTGCAGTGATGGAGAAGGGATGTCACCATCCCCAGGTGCCACAGGGCTGCAGGGTGGCTCTGCCCTAGCCCGGGGCTCTCAGAGTCAGGGAGGGAGGGGTGTCCAGGGACAGCAACCGCAGCTTGGAAAGGGGCTGGTAGAGCACAGGTGAGAACAGGGATGAGGAGAGCTTGTGGCTCCAGCCTCAGAGAAGAGCAGAGAGAAGGGGATGAGGGGCTCATCCTTGCCCAGACACAACACCCCCACCCCAAACCAGCCTGGCAAGGCTGAGGGAGAGAGTCAGGGGCAGGGCTTCCAGCACCTGAGATCAGTTTTGCTGATGCAAAGTGAGCACAAAGACTGGGCCAAGGCCCCAGGCTCAGCTCTGCCAGACCAGGTCAGCAGCAACAGCTCAGAGAGCTGTGACTGAACCACAGCATGGATCTGAAAAATCCCAGGCTTAGCTTTATTTCCTCCCTACAATTCAGAGGTTTCAGTCAAAACTAGAACTAAAAATACCTCAGACTTCTTCTGGGTTTTAGGATGGATTTTCCATCCATGCTGTAGATCCACTGAAACCCTAAAGATCCATCCTTGGAATGGCTGGAGTCACTGAGACCAAGGTAGGGCACAAGGAGAGGAGCCAGCAAGAGCTTCCAGCACCTCCCCAGCTCGGTGCCAGCCCAGCTCCCAGCTCTCACAGCAAAGCATCCCAAGCTCCCACCTCGACAATGAGCCTCTCTCACCCTCCAAGCTCAGGTGGCCTCCAGTTCACGGGTGGGAGGTGAGGAAGGCTCCTTGGCACCACAAGCTGTGCCAGGATGCAGGAGATGCCAGCTCTGAGCAACCATCACCCAAAGACACCCAAACACGTGCAGCACATTTCAGTCACCCACTCCAAACCACTGATTCCATCTGACTTTTGCCCTGGTTCCTGTGCGATGATGAAGGTTGGAAGAAACCCCAAAGTGGATTTTGAGGAGTTGCTTCTACTCTTGGAGCAGGACCCAGCCACCCACATCCCATCTCCCAGTGCACCCTGTACCCTCCAGCTGTGATTCTTGAACACAGAATGAGAATCATCCTTGGAATTATTGCAACCACGACTCCCAATAACACCTTCCTTGGCTCCTGTGCCCAGGAATGCCCACTGGGCTCATTGCTGCTGATGCAGGAGGTGCCAGGCAGGCAGCAGGCACAGCAACGGGCACAAACCTCCGAGTACCATCCTGATGATGCAGCTTCTATAAAAAGAAAAAAAAAAATCAGTGTAAACCATGCCCATATCAGAACTTCCCAGGGAAGTGTGAACTTTCCTGGAGCTGTGGGATGCCACAAGGTTCCTGTAGCCTGCGGCAGGTTTGAGGTAGGGAGGAACAAGCCCAGAGCTGGGATTTGGTTTGTTCTGCTGCACTGAAGTGACAGCACATGGGGCAGGCAGGAACAGGTCCTGAAACTCAGCACCAGAGTCCTGGGGGAGCTGCAGCTCCAATCCTGGGGGCAGTTCTGGGCCCTCACTACACTGAGGGGCTGGAGTGAGTCCAGGGAAGGGAACAGAGCTGAGGAAGGGGCTGGAGCACCAGGAGCAGCTGAGGGAGCTGGGAAAGGGGCTCAGCCTGAAGAAAAGGAGGCTCAGGGGGGACCTTGTGGCTCTGCACGACTCCCTGACAGGAGGGGGCATCCGGGGGGGTTTGGGCTCTGCTCCCAGGGAACAGGGACAGGAGGAGAGGAAACAGCCTCAAGTTGTGCCAGGGGAGGTTGAAGTTGGATATTGGGAAAATTCCTTAATGGAAAGGGTGGTCAGGCAGTGGCACAGCTGCCCAGGGCAGTGGTGGGGTCACCATCCCTGGAGAGATTTAAAAGCCATGTGGGAGTGGCACCTGGGGACATGGCTCAGTGGTGGCCTCGGCAGTGTTGTTTGGACTCGATGTATTCAGAGAGTTTTCCAACCTTTATAATTCCATGATTCCTGGGGATGCAGGAATACTCTGTGCCACAGGCCAGCACTGCTGGGGTGCTGGTGCTCCCCCAGACAGCCCTGCTGGCCCCAGCCAGACCCACTCGTCCTCTCCAGCTGCTCCAGCAGCAGTTGACACTTCCAAGTGCCATCCAAAGATTCATTCTGCCACCACATAATGAGGTCATTAAGGCTCATATTAAGGTGGTTGGGACTGCACTGAGGCAGCCGTTGGTTTCAGCCCAGATGGCAAAGCAGCACAGCTGGGACACCCCAGCCTTGCCAGCAGCCTCAGCTCCCTCCACTGCAGGGATTTGGGGAGCACGCCCTGCTTCTGCCTCTGGCCAGGGGTGGGAGAGCTGCGGGCAGTGCCTGGCATATGGCCCCTGGAGCTGGCCCTGGCACGCTGCAGCCTCTCCCTGCAGCCAAAGTGACAGCAAGGAGATGAAATGTTTAAAATAACCCCAGCAATGCAGAAGCTGCGTCACGGGTTGTTCTGCCTCTGCTCCAGCTCCGCCGTCCCTGCACTTGGATGGGAATATTTGGGCTGGGCCTGCACCCTGCCAGCCTGGCCAGTGTCACCCTGGCAGCAAAACCAGTGCCCAGCACGGGGGAAAGCACTGAAGGGGATGCAACGTGTGTGATCCCACCCCTGTCCTGGGTTCAAAGTGTGAGTAACTCCTTGCAGAGGAGGCAGCCCTGAGCACGGCACAGAGGCGCAGAGCAGGAGCTGCCCACGGGCAGCAGCCTCAAAGGGGCCACCTGCCCTGTGGCCATGGGGGCCAGGCCTCCCTGCTGCTCCAGCTCCTCTCTTTCCACACTAGACCCCCCTTCTGGATGGGATTGTTGGGGTGTCTGTGCAGGGCCAGGAACTGATGATCCTTGTGAGTCCCTTCCAGCTGAGGATTTTCTGTTATTCTCTCCCTGTCCCTGCAAACAGCTCTTTTCTTCCCTGCTCTGAAGCCAAGGAAGCTTCAGGCATCACTCCCATTTCCACCCGTGGGGGATTTCATGTCCCCCACCCCTCCTGGCCCAGCGGCCGAGTATTTTGGAAAGTGTTGGAAGGCAGCAGTGAGTCACACACAGCTGCAATGCCTGGCAGGCTCGGCTGGCCCCTGGCCACCCCCGGGGTCATGGCACCCCACAGGCACCCCGGGAGCTGTGCTGGCTTTGTGGCGTGACCAGCCCCCTCTTTTCTCCCCAGCATCTCCAGCAAAGAGCTCACCGAGCTCATCGAGCGCCTGCAGAAAAATGCTGACCAGGTGGAGAAAAACATCGTGGAGACCGACTCCCGAATGCAAAATGTAAGCAAGGCAGGCTCCCACACTCACAGGCTCCTCCCAGCAGCCCCGTCTCCCCTTCTGCCTCCTGCCCCAGCCCTTCACACTTCCCGGGGTCTCACCTCCTCCCCCTATGGCACCGAGTCCTGCACTGGTACCTGGATTGTGATGATCTGCAAGGGTCATGTAAGGGATGTTTGGGTCCCCTCGCTCGTGGGAAGAGGGTGGGAGGGTGTAACAGGCACCAGGGCCCCAAAATTCTCCCCTGCTAGGGGGATAGTACTGTACAGAGTGGGGATGTGAATCCCAGCAGGGAGCTGGGAGGGAGGAGGAGAGGCCTGAACCATCCTCCTCTTCCCAAAGGATGCATCCCAAGGTGATGCAGCTCCCCAGTCCTTCCTCAGCAGGCCAGGTCAGACGGGACTTGGAGCAACCTCATCTAGTGGAAGGTGTCCCTGCCCATGGCAAGGGAGTTGGAGATGGATGGTCTTTAAGGTCCCTTCCAACCCAAACCATTCCATGATCCTGTGTAAGAGAGGGGAAAGTAAAACATATCCCAGGGGGACAGGAGACAGCAGAGCTCCTGCCCCTCTCCACTGCCAAGGGAGAGTGGGGTGGGATGACCTCTTGGGTACTACTTTTGGCCCCTTTGTGCTGTCCCCACCGTGCAGGACCTGCACAAGATCAAGGCGTGCCAGCTGGCGCAGTACAAGGAGCTGACAGCACAGAAACTCTCCGAGTCTGACAAGCTGCTCTACGTGCTGGATGGGGACGCGGCCGTGGCCCGGCACATGAAGCACCCCCAGGGGGACATGATCACAGAAGAGTGAGTGCCACGGGGGACTCTGTCCCCAGAGCCCTTGGATGAGGGGGAGCCGCTCCAGGGGCTCTGCTCAGCTGCTGCCTGCAGTGGGGGGGTCACCACGGGCTCCTCTGCATCCCAACTCCCATTAGGGTGTGTGACCCACACCAGCCATCCCGGGCACATGGAGGATGGGATGATGGCACTGTGGCAGGGTGGCACCTGTCCACTGTGCCCCACACTCTGCCCCAGGTGCAGCCTGCCCTGAGCTCACGGGAGCAGCCTCTGCCCTCTCCATGCCTGGCCATTCCACAGTGCAGCTGCTGCCAGCCCACGGGGACAGTCCCTAAGGACAGCCCACCATCCACGGGGGCCTGGGAGAGGATCGCCTACACCCACCAATGCTAATGCCAGCCCATGCCCACATCCTGCATCCCAGCCTCACCTTTCCCTTTCCGCAGCATCCGGCAGCTGAAGGAACGGGTGGCAAACCTGCGTGTGAAACACGAACAGATCTACAACTTCCCCCTGCAGCACATCGAGCCCCAGGTCAACTGGTCAACAGTGATCGAGGAGAAACAGGTACCAAGGGGGCCACCAGAGTCACTGCCTGGCCAGCAGCAGCAGCTGGGCAGGAACTCCTGCAGCTCCCATGGAGAAACTGGCTCCTGGAAAACTTCTGGGCAGCTCCATACTGGAAGCAGCAAACAGCTGGGTGGCAGGGGAGGGGCAGAGGTAATGGCACAAGGCCAGCTGCTGTGGCACCAGGAGCCAGTGCTTGAGGTGGCACCAGTCCTGGCCTGGCATGGCCCTTATTTTTTATTTTATCCCACTCTGTACACTCTTCCAGACAGAGAAGGGTTAAACCCCAAACTGGTTTTCCCATGACGGCCCTCCAGCACAGCTGGTTTCACCCACATCCATACACTGCAGACACCGGAGCCCATCCAAGCCCAGCTCCATGGGCACCTCCAGGAGGAGTTTCCTGGGTGTTGGCAGCCTCCCCCCATTCCCCCATTGCTAACCCCAACTCCTGTGCACCCCAGGACGCGCTGAGCAGCAAAGGCTTTGGGACTGACCTGCCACTGGTCAACAGCCAAGTAGAAGAGCACAACATCTTCCACAACGAGGTCATGGCCATCGGGCCACACATCGTCAAGGAAGGCAGCAAGGTCAGCTCTCCTGCCCCTCTCCCTGCTGCCCTGCAGGGTCAGCCCTGCCCCAAGCAGTGGATGAAGGGGAGGGTGTCCCACCATCCAGGGTGCTACAGCCTGGAGCATGTTTGGGTGGGTGCCCAGATCCCCTCCCAGCCCAGCATTGCACACCGGCTCTGGCTTTACAGTGAGGGAAATCCCATAAACCACATCCCCTTCCAGCCTAAACCCACATCCCTCTGCACCCTCGAGCCCTTGTCAGACCCCCACTCTCCAGACTCCGCTCCTAACCCTCGCCTTGCTTCTCCTCCAGGAAAACATGAGTGACTTCCAAGCCAAATACCAGAAGCTGCTGGTAAGAGCCTCTGGGATCCTGGGGGAAGAACCCTCCCGGAGGGGTCCCTCGTTGTGGTGGCCGGGCAGCCCTGGGGGACCCACGGAGAGGAGCTTTTGGCTGAGCTGTCCCTGTGCCCTTCCGCAGGCCGGCTCCCAGCAGCGGCAGCAGGACCTGAACTCGCTGCAGGATTACATGCAGCGCTGCACCAACAAGCTCTACTGGCTGGATCAGCAGGCCAAGGACAGGACACATTACGACTGGAGCGACCACAACCTGGACTACCCCAGCCGGCGCCGCCAGTACGAGGTCCGTGCGCTCCCGGCAGCCTGGCCCTGCTCCGGCTGCTGCTGGGCAAAAGGGAGCTGGGCACGGGGCTGGGGGAGCTGGATGGGGACAGGAAATGTTCCTTCCTGTGTGCCTCAGTCTCCCCCAGCCCATCATGAAGGGCTTTGGGATATGCAGCTGATAGTGCAGGGATGGTGAGGTTAATCCTTACCTCTGCCAAAGATAACGTGATGGGGAAGCGTGATGGCTCCCTCACCCTCCTGTTCTTTATCTTAGCAGCAATCACATCTTGAGCAAAATCTGCAAGGGAAGGAAAAGTGAAAGCTGCAGTGGGGGAACAGCACACTCGGTCTTGTGGAGCTGCTCAGTCCCAGACTGCAGCCAGGGTCTCCTCCCTTTGTGTGGGGATCAATATCTTGCCTCTCTCCATCCAGAACTTCATCCACCGGAAGCTGGAGGAGAAGGAGGAGGCCATCAACAAGCTGCACGCCGATGGGGATCAGCTGCTGGCCCAGAACCACCCCGGGAAGAACGCCATCGAGGTGAGCACCAGGGACGGGTCCCAGCACCCTGGAGCATGGGGGACTCGCCCAGCCCTTCAGAGTGGGACCTGGTGCCAACACCACTCGTGACTTTAGTTCCTGAGATGCCAAGGGGAAAAAGCCTCCTTCACCTGCAGATGCGCAAACACCACTGGAGGAGCAAAGATAAACCTAAGGAGCTCTTCCCATCTTCCTCATTCCTGTGGCAATTACCCTGTGCCCACCTAGGGAGGATAAATTATGGTGGAACCCTTCCCTGTTTGGTGGGAGGACTGACACGAGGATTTGTCACCTCCACACAGCCTGTGTTACCATGGGATCATCCCAGCCTTGCATATTCCCATTCTAGATTCCCTTGGGAGTATCTGGGTGGCTCCACAGGCAGCACAAGAGCCGCTCACTCAGAATGGCAACTGGGACTTCCTGGTGGGCACCTCAGGCTCCCTCCTGCCATGGGGGTCCCGCTGATGTCCCCTCCCTCCCCTGTGCTGCAGGCTCACATCGAGGCTGTGCACGCCGACTGGAAGGAGTACCTGAACCTGCTGATCTGCGAGGAGAGCCACCTGAAGTTCATGGAGGACTTCCACAAGGTACCACACCCCTATGGGCAGCAAGCTGTGGGAACCCCGAGAGCTGGCGCTGGGTTGCAGGAGATCCTAGAATACAAAAATTCCTGCTATTCTGGAAACCGGGTAGAAGAGATGGAGTGCTCTAAAACCAGGATTGGAGTGCTCTAAAACCAGGATTTTTAAGGCTAGGAGAGCACCTTGAGCTGATGGAACACAAGTCATAATTGCTCAGGCACCAAAGGTCAGTGATTGCTTGGCCAAAGCATGACTTGCAGAAAGGTTCTGCTCCAGCTCTGAGTTTCATGAGCCACAGTTCGTGTCAGCTTCCTTGTCCCCAGGACAGCAGAGATCCCTCACCCTCAAACACAGCATGGGAAGACCTTGATGCTCCACGGGGAAGCAGAACAGGTCCATGTAGGAAATGGCAGCTGCCACAAGCAGAGCTGCCCCCCAGGGAGCCCGGCACAAGGGCTGAGTGTCCCAGCTGAGCTGGGCAGACAGATGTCTGCTGGATAAATGGCATCCGACAGCCAGGGAGGCTCTGCAGGGGAGCAGGTCGGGCTGGATTCCTCTCCCACAGCCTGGGCGTGTTCAGCACCCGATGAGTTTCTTGCCAAAGCTGAGCTGTGGTGCCCAGCCCAGGCAGTGCCTTTTGTGGGGATGTGCCAGAACAGCTGCCCCAGGGGATGGTTTGTGTGTGGAAGGGCTTGGCTCTCCCTTCTCCTGGCGCTGGCAGTGGTGGCACCACACACTGAGGTGATGCTGTCCCAATGAAACAAAACTGAGGGCAGGGAAAGGTGGGACTTAACAACTCTGCATGGAACAAGCTGCTCCTGGTTGTTGTTTCCTTCGATCGGATGTTCTGAGCAAGGGAAACACTGATCCCTTGCCTTTCTCCACATATTCTGGGTGTCCAGATGCCCAGAGCAGCTCGTGGTGGCTGTGTGGAGACCATGGAGGGTCTGCTCCATGTTTCAGCAGGACCCTCTCTCACAAGAGACTTTCCCTTTCTGCAGTTTCAGAAGGACACCAAGGATGCTCAGGAACTTTTGAAGAAGGTGGATACAGACCTGGATCAAAAATTCAGCCCGGAGTTCAAGGACAGATACCAGCTGGAGTCTCTCCTCCGGGAGCTGGATGTGAGTCTCTGCAGGCAGGACAGCGGGGGAGGCAGCAGCAGGAACCACTGTCCCCATGGCCCTGGCACAGGGACATCCCCACCCGTGGGGGCACCCGGCCCAGCTTTCTCTGTGGGGAGCAGCAGGGCCCTGCTGCTGCCTCCTGTGCCCGGCCTTCCCCCGGCTCTTCCTTCCCCCCGGCTAGAGATTGCCTCTCCCCTAGCAACGTAATTGCTCACTGGGCTGGTTTTTATTTGTTCTCTCATTGAGTTAGCACTCGTTAAGGGTGGGAGCGTAATTAGATGTGCTGCCAGAGGAGGTTGTGGAACTCGCTGTGTTGCAGTGAGCTGGGCTGGAGATCGCCCACTTGGAATGGGCTGTGCTGAGCCTGAGCCCAAGCCCGAGCCTAAGCCTAAACCTAAATCCAAGCCCAAGCCCAAGCATGCTGCAGCAGGCCCAGCTGGTGCAGGTGTCCCGGGACAGCTGTCAATTCTCATCCGGTGTGCTCCATCCCACTCAACATCTTGGGATCTCCACCTTCAGGGTGAGAAATAGAGCACCTGCTGGAGAGTCTTGTGACAGGGCTGGAATCAGAGCTGGAAACGGGGCTCTCCAGCAACTCACAGCCGTGCAGTGTGAGTCCTGCACCAGGGAACCCTGGCCTGGCAACTCCTGACACAGTCCCAGTCCTCAGCCTGGCTGCAAAGGGAGGCAGGAGAGTGCAGAAGCAGTTGGAGCACGAACACAGGGCTGCAGGAGGTGCCTTCAGCAGCACAAGCATAGGAGAAGCCGCAGTCTCTGTCCCTGGCTGCGAGAGCCCAGGAGTTCGTTCTTCTCCAGTTTTCTTACTGGTTCTTGTCGTTGCCCCGTGCCAGGACCAGGAGAAGGCCTTGGACAAGTACGAAGCCGTGGTGCAGTCGCTGCAGGAGCGCAGCCAGCAGGTGCTGCCGCTGCGGTACCGCCGCCAGCCGCCGCCGCAGCCCATCCCCGTGGAGGCTCTGTGCGAGTACGAGGGCGAGCAGGTACCGCCATCCTCGTCCCTCGAGCGGGGCAGAGGGGCTGTGCCACCGTCTCAGGGGCACTGGGGGGAGGAGTGGGTTTTTGCAAGCAGCGGTCGTGGCTCCTGCAGCGAGAATAAGGCAAAGGTCGCCCTCGCCGCAGTGGGAAGAGCAGGTTTTGCAGCGGAGGAGCAGGAGGGGTCTGGGGGGAACGCAGCCTCTCACACACCCTCGGGACGTTGCGACAGCACAGCTCTGTCACATTCCCACACTGTCTCGGCGTGTTCCTGACCAAAGGAACACCCCCAGGACCGGCCATTCCCAATCCACATCCCCTCATCCCCACCACCACCAACGGGCTGAGTAGCTGGCCAAAGGGATGGGACAGCAGAGCCGGCAGCCACCACGGGAGTGGTAGGGGTGGGACAGGAGCCAGCAGCTCCAGCTGACTCAGCTGCCGGCTTCTCCGAAAAGGAAAGCCAGAGCACAGCCCTGGGAACGCCTCCTTATCTCTGCCCGAGTGGGAATTCGCTCGCCGTGGCTGTCGCAAGAGGCATGGCCTGGTGCCCGCAGGCTGCGGGGAGGGAGGAGCAGGCACATGAGTTTCTAGCAAGGGGCAGACTCTCGGAGAAGCCGGAGCAGGGGTTGGGGATGTGCCGGTCCTGCCTCCCCGTCATTCTTGCCGTGCTGCTGTGACCGGTTCCTGTTCCCCAGGGCCAGATCAGCCGCGGAGCCCACTACACCCTGCGGAGGAACAGCGGAGACGTTTGGGAAGTGGCCGACAGCGCAGGAGACACGATCAGCGCCCCCGGGGTCTGCTTCATGATCCCCCCGCCCGACCCAGAAGCGATAGCCCTGGCAGAGCAGTACGTGCCCCCAGCCCTGGGCAGGACCGTCCCGCTGCCCCTCCGGCCTTTGCCTTGCCCAGCCCCTGGCCCCCGTCTGGCACCGCAGGGCTCCTGCCCTTATTCCCACAGCAAAGCCCTGCCTTCTCGAAGCCTCGGGCTTCCTCCCGAACGCCTTCCTGCCCCTTCCTGCTTCCCCACAAGATCCTGCCTGGCAAAGGGGGCTGGCTCAGAGCCCTCCAGGTCCCCCCTGCTCGGGGGGAGCTGCCCACCCCTCCCTCAGCAGGCAGGTACTTGCCTGGCTGCCTCTCCCCTGTTCTAATGAAGACACTGCTCTACCCCAGCATGGGGTGAAGGTTCTTTTTCCCCCACCTGCTCCATAGTTGCCTCGAGGGAGCAGCCCGCACAACCCCTGCAGAGCTGGAGCTCCTTCCTGGAGCTGGTTTTGGGGTGGTGGAGAGGCTGAGGGTCTGACTGACCTCCTGCTGTCCCGTTTTGCAGACTTGCCAAGCACTACGTGACCGTGAAGGAGAAGACCAACAACTGCAAGAACATCCTCCAGCAGCGCTATGAGGGGCTGAAGGCGGACAGCATCGGAGGTGTGGGGCGGGAGGGCAGCCTGGGGCACAAAAAGGCTTCAACTTAGGCGGTGGAGCATCTTATGGGGATGTTCCCATCTCCTGGGGACAGCAGTGCTGGGTAGGTGCAGGGGCAGAGCAGCCAGGCAGTGGTCACAGCAGACTGGGCTCGGGGAGTGCAGCAGGATGAGGGTTTGCCCAGTGGGACTGAGCCCACACCCAGCTTCCAACCAGCTTTAATCTGATCTCCTTTTGTTTTCCAGATGCTGCATCAGTTCGGGGACGCCAGCTCCTGGCGGGGCTGGAGAAAGTCAACAGTGACCTGGAGAAGCAGGAGAAAGCGATAACAGCAAACCTCCGGCCACCGCTGGAGCAGAGCCGGGCAGTGCAGGACAGCACCGAGCGCTCCAAGGACCTCAAGGCAGGGACTGTGCAGTGAGGGACAGTGCCTTACAGGGACTGGGCTCCCAGAGGGTCTCCAGCGTGGTCTCAATAACCAGGGGTGCTTAAAGTGCTCCCTGAGCCCAGGAAGTGGGGGATGGAGTCATGCTCACAGCTCCCTCCAGTAGAGATGGGAGCAGCCATATGAGCAGCCTCATGCCCTACTTCTGGCCTAGCTCAGTTGAATGGGAAAAAGGTGCTGGCTGCAGGTGGTGGCTGTGAGGATGAGAGGGGAGCCCTCAGGGTTTGATCCTGCCCATCGTGTGAGCACAGCAGGGATGTTAACTTTACCACCACTATCACCAGCTCAGAGAGGAACACGAAAACCCTTGTGGTCTGAGGCAGTTTCCTCTTGTGGATCTTCTCCTTCAGGCTCCAGTGCCAGTAGCATCCAGTTCCTTTCCTCTCCTTCAGACCCCTTATTAAGCCCGGCTCTGTGCCACAAACCTCCCTTGGTTTTGGAGGAAGTTCAGGTCCTGGTTACATCACTTGCCCAGGGCTGTTTCAAAACCCAGATGCCACCACAAGTGAAAGTAAATTGCCCCAACTGCCTGCAGTGCTTTGATGTCCAGGCAAGGATTCAGAGCCCAACGGCCCAGATGAATCCAGCATGTCCCTGACAGAGCTAGAGCTGCTGGGAACCACTCCCCAGCCGGAGTTTCCTTGCTAAGGAGAGACAGGTCAAAATAAAGTCAGCCAAAAATATCCTCCTGTGCCCTGCAGGGCTGAAAGGCACCTTGCACTGAACACAAATCCTCAGCCCTGACTTCCTTCCTTACCCTGGACAGCCAAGGGTGGCTCCTCTGTAGCCACCAGATCCTGGCTCAGCTGCTCTAGAGGCTCTGTTCCTCCTGCAGAACATCACCAACGAGGTCCGTCGGATCGAGCCTGAGAAAACGAGGAAGATCCAGGAGTGCGAGGCCTTCATCGAATCCGTGCCCAACACGGGCAGCGCAACCCTGGTGAGGAACAAGGTGGACAACACCAACAAGAAGTACGAGCGTGTGGTGCAGCTGCTCAGCGCTGCCCAGGAGAAGTAAGTCATGGCTTAAATCCTGGCTTGAGCCCGGCCTAACACAGGATCCTGCAGGAGGAAAGTGCAGGTGTGCTTAAACACCTTCCTCCCATGTCCCTGCAGAGTTGAGGTGGCCACAAACCTGGAGAGGAGTCTCCAGCAAGGCAGAGACCTGCTGTCAACCTATGAGAACAAGCTAGTCATAGATGACACGGTTCCAGAGGACTTGAAGGTGGTGGACAGGAAGAAGGAAGAGCTGCTGGTGAGTCTCCTGCCCTGGTTGCATGCTGCACGTGCAAAACCACTTTCCAAAAGCTGTGGCGATTCCTGCTCAGCTCACAGGCTTGGATCTGCTGGTGACAGGATGGCCTCCCCCAGCTGGGGGTGAGAGCTCACCTTCACTGCAGTGATCCCCACCTTCAAACACAAACACCTCCCCTCCCCAAATCAAATCAAATCAAATGCCACTTGAAGTCTTGTGATCTGACAAAAGGACTAATGCAGACTGATTGCCTCCCTAGTCTGCCCTTGGGAGACCCTGCCACAGCAGGGCTGTGTCCAGGTCTGGAGTGCTCAGCACAAGAAAGACATGGACCTGTTGAAGCAGGTCCAGAGAAGATGCTCTGAGAGCTGAAGCCCCTCTGCTCTGGAGCCAGGCTGGGAGAGCTGGGGGTGTTCACCTGGAGAAGGCTCCAGGGAGTCCTTACACCCCCTTCCAGTGCCTAAAGGAGGCATATAAAAAAGAGGGAGAGAGACTTTTTAGACAGGCAGATACTGACAGGATAAGAGGAATTAAACTAAAAGAGGTTTTAAACTAAAAGATAGAAGACTTAAATGAGATATTAGGAAGACATTCTGCTCTGTGAGGGTGGGGAGGCCCTGGCACAGGGTGCCCAGAGAAGCTGTGGCTGCCCCTGGAACCCTGGCAGTGTCCAAGGCCAGGTTGAATGGGGCTTGGAGCAGCCTGGGACAGTGGCAGGTGTCCCTGCCCATGCCAGGGGGTGGGATGGAATGAGCTTTAAGGTTTTTTCAAACTAAAACCTTCTGTGATTCTTAGAGAAGTGAAGGATAAAATGGTGTGGGAAAAGCAACACCGTGGCCTGATACTGGAAAGATGGACCTGGCAAGGCTTTTAGAACAGTTATTGCTAGGAAAAACTACCCAAACTGGCAATTCTTCTGCTATAGAAAGACCCAGAACTGGCTAGGCCAGAATTCTCTGTGCTCCTTCAGCTCTTCCATGAAATCCCAAGTTCAGACTGACATGGAAGAGCTTTCACTGCTCCTTCCAGAGTTGCTGCACTGGCAAGAACAGGATCTAAGCCTTGCATGAGGAGCAGCAGCTATTTTGCACGTTGTACGGTTACTTTTAAAGGTCAGCAGGTTGAGGAGGGAGTAGGAGGTAGCTTTTCTCCCTGTCAGGTTTGCCACATGGTTCTGCTCACCATGCAAGCCTTAACTAGGTTTTTTTCCACAACCGGTGGCACTGCTGCAGCTCCGCCATGCAGCTCCAGTGCAGTTGCTGGAGTTGATATGGGTGACAACAGTGACAAGAGCCTGGCTTGTGTGAAACCCCAGAGAATCCCCTTCTGCTTTTTTTTTCACAGGCCATGGGCTCTGAGCTCCAGTCCAAGAAGTTCCTGCTCAGTGAAGCCGAGCAGAACCTGCAGAGGACCAAGACATGCTCCAACACCCTGGCCAGCAAGTTCCAGGAGCACTGCCCCGACATCGAGCGCCAGGAGGCAGAGCTCTACAAGCTCAACCAGCGCTTCAACAACCTCAGCAAGCAGATCGACCACAGGTGAGACCCCGGGGCAGCAGCAGCCTGGAGAGCAGGGGTGTTTGCTGTGGAGTTGGAACCACGCTGAAATTGGAGGAGGCACAACACCAAGCTGGGAAGGAGGAGTTGCAGAAGCGCTTCCAGGGAGGTCTGAGGAGGAAGAGGGAGAGGCTGCTGGCGTGTGCTGGCTGGGTAAACTTTAGCATTAAGTTCCATTGCAACAGAGGTGCCAGAGAACAACTCTGGCTCAAATCCATGTCTTTAGGGAGCAGGGAAGCGGGATGGGTTAAGAGGTGTCTGCAGCAGGACTGAAGCTGAGCTGATTTCCCTCACAGAACACAGACCCTGCAGAAAGCAAAAAGTGCCTACTCCAACTACCGCACCAACTACGACAAGGTGAACCAGTTCCTGTGCAACATCCCCAACTACGAGCCCCAGGAGACTGACAACATCCAGCAGGTGGAGATGAAGCTGAAGAGCCAAGCGGTAATTCCCAGAGCACCTGGGCTCCACTGGGAGAGGAGAGGGAACAATACTAAAAGAAACAGAACTTAGATACCTCCTGAACATCAAATAGAAAAATATGAATATTTGTTGGATTTATTCTTGTGCTCTAAGGTCCTGCTGTCCTCCTTGTTTACACACAGCAGGGCTGCTCCAGAAGGTTGGAATTCTCAGGGTTGTGATTTTAATGGTAACCCCTAAAAAGGCTGAAGGATGAATTTGGATGTTATGTTCCCTCTGATCTGTATCTGTGTGCACCCAGGCACTGCTCAGTGACATTGCAAGCAAGGAACAGGAAGTGCAGAAGGTCTCTGCCACAGCTCAGCAGTACCAGCAGGCAGTGAAGGTAAGGACTGAAATTCTGCCTGTGAGAGAACAGAGAAACAGAGTATTTGGGTTAGAAGGGACCCTAAAACCCATCTCATTCCACCCCCTGCCATGGGCAGGGACCCCTTCCACTATCCCAGGCTGCTCCAAGCCCTGCCCAACCTGGACACTTCCATGGGCAGCCACATCTTTGGGCACCCTATGCCAGGGCCTCCCCACCCTCCCAGGGAACAATTCCTTCCCAATATCCCATCCATCCCTGCCCTCTGACAGTGAGAAGCCATTCTCTGTGTCCTGTCCCTCCATCCCTTGTCCCAAGTCCCTCTCCAGCTCTCCTGGAGCCCCTTTAGGCCCTGGAAGGGGCTCTGAAATCTCCCTGGAGCCTTTTCTTAGCTTCGGAGCAGAGGGTGGGGTTTTGTGGCCTTCCCAAAAAACAGATCAAGGGCTGAAGTTGTTAAAGCCAGGGCAGTTTAGAGGGAGTCTGTGCATTAAGGGCACCCAGTAATTTCATGTTTCTCCTGGGAATGTCCTCCCACAGGACTACGAGTTGGAAGCTGAGAAGCTGCGGTCCATCCTGGACCTGGAGAACGGCCGCAATGGCTACACCAGCAAGAAGCCCAGGCTGCAGTCCCCAGCTGCCAAAGTGAAAGAGGAGGTAAGCAAGGGGTGGCCAGAGGAGAGCTGAAGCAGAGGGCAGCTTGTGGGACCACTGGGCATTTGCAAACATCTGCATTTACCTTGGGGACCTTGGTCCCACAGAGGACCGCAGGGAAGGGCAGAGAATCAGGAGGAGGGGATTTTTCATCATTTTTTGGACTGGGCTGGCCAGAACAAGGGAGGGAAAATGCTGGATTTAACACTTTTGGAAGGGAAAAAGGAGGAGAAAAGCAAAAACCTGGAAGTTTTTCCCTTATTTAGACTTTCAGAGAGATTTCATCACCAAAGATGGAAATACAGTGAGATGAGGCCACAAGCTACTTATTTATGCAGGATCTGTTTGCTACCTGCCTCAAACTCATCCTGCCTATGGAGGCAGGCAGAAGTGTCCACCTGGTTCTTCCTGCACCTTTTTGCTTATCTTGAGTAGGAAAATCACAGCATGACCATGAGTGTGTTTGTGTATGAGAATCGCTCTCCCTCCCCCAGAACTCAGCAGTTCACCGCTGTAGGTTTTTAGAGGAGCACCCAGAGCTACCTCTTTAGGGCCTCTTGTTTCTGGCCTTCTCAAGCTCTTCCCAACACGTTTTTGTTCTGCAGGAAGCTGTTCTGGCAGCCAAATACACAGAAGTGAATGCTGTGAACAAGCAGAGGCTGCAGAACCTGGAGTTCGCCCAGAGCCTCCTGCGGCAGGTGAGTGATCACAGGAGCAAGGTGATGCTGCAGGGACACGTGTTGGACCCAGGGACACCTAGGAATGACACACATGTGGGGCTCTGCCAATACAAGCTAAGCTGGGAACAAGTCTAGCTAGTGTTTTGTTCCCCTAAATCGTTAATCAGCAGACACTTAAATCGGATGGACCACCCCCCAGTCCCATTTCCCACTCATTCTAGAAAGCTCCATATAATTTTTAACACTCTTTTTGCCATTCTGTGGCAGAATTAGTGTCCTTTGTGGCTCAAAGCTTTGTTCTGACAGCAGCAGGCACTGCAGAAAGCATTTCTCAGGCTGGGAGCCCACAGAGAAGTCTGTTTGCAAATGCTCCCTGCTCAGAGTCTGCCACAGCTCAACTCCTTCCTGTTGTTTTGTTGGAGGCACTGATATCCTGGCCTGGGTCAGGAATAGTGTGGCCAGCAGGACCAGGGCAGTGATTGTCCCTCTGTGCTGGCACTGCTGAGGCACTTTGAGCTTTGTGTCCAGTTCTGGGCCCCTCGTGACAAGAAAGACATGTCCAGGGAAGGGAACTGAGCTGGGGAAGGGTCTGGAGCACCAGGAGTGGCTGAGAGCTGGGGGGGGCTCAGCCTGGAGAAAAGGAGGCTCAGGGGGGACCTTGTGGCTCTGCACAACTCCCTGATAGGAGGGGGCATCCGGGAGGGTTTGGCTCTGCTCCCAGGGAACAGGGACAGGACAAGGAGAAATGGGCTCGAGCTGTGTCAGGGGAGGGTCAGGTTGGACGTCAGGAGGAATTTATTCACTGAAAGGGTGATCAGGCATTGGAAGGGGCTGCCCAGGGAGGTGGTGGATGTGTTCCACCATTCCTGGAGGTGTCCAAGGAACAACTGGCACTCAGTGCTCTGGGCTGGCTGACAAGGTGGGGATCAGTCACAGGTTGGACTCTATGATCTTGGAGGTCTTTTCCAGCCTAAATGATTCTGTGATGCTGTGATGATAAGCACCAAAAGTATGATTAACTGGATTTCTTTTACTAATTATTTTTATCCTTTTTCCACCAACAGCAGCCAGAGATTCAGGTGACACAAGACTTTTCCCAGACCAAGAAGTCTGTAAGGCCTGTGGAAGAAGTCTGGAAGTTGAAGAAAGAGCTTGAGGATGAGACTCAGCGTCGGCAACAGCTTGAAGCGGAGATCGAAGCCATTCAGAACAACATTGTCCACCTGCAAAACCAGAAGCCCCAGGAAACTGTGGTGAAGAAAGAACTGGTGAAGAAGGTGCCTGACCCCCAGCTGGAAGAGAGCTTCCACAGACTGCAGCAAAACCTGGCAGAGGAGCAGCGCAAGAACCAGGCACTCCAGGATGAGCTGGAGGCTCTTAAAATCCGGCTGCGTGTCCTGGAACATGAGAAGAGGGAAGGAGGGCAGGAGTACATAGTGAAAGAGGTGCTGAGGATTGAACAAGATAAGGCTCAAGCTGATGAAATCCTGAAGCTCAAAGAGGAACTGGAAGAACTCAGGAGGCAGGAAGGGACCAGGGAGAGCGAAGTCATCCTCTTACGCCAACAAATTGCTGTGCTGTCCAGCGAGAAGAACAAAGAGCAGGAGAAGGTCACGGAGAAGGAGGTGCTGAAGCTGCAGAATGATCCCCAGCTGGAGATGGAATTCCGGATGTTGCAGGAAACCAAGGAGAGGGAGAGCGCCCTTCGGCAGAAGCACGAGGAAGAGCTCAGCTTCCTCCAGGACAAGCTCAAGCGCCTGGAGAAGGAACGGGCCATTGCCGAGGGTAAAATCACCGTCAAGGAAGTGCTGAAGGTGGAGAAAGACTTGGTCATTGAGAGGGAGGTGAACGAGCTCCGGCGCCAGTACGAAGATGAGAAGTCCAAGGGCCGTTCCAATGAGCGGGAAAAGGCCGAGCTGCTCAGGAAGATCCAGCTGCTGGAGGAGGAGAACTCCAAGGTGGTTGTTCAGGAGAAAGTGCGTGAGATTGTGCGCCCAGACCCTAAGGCTGAGAATGAAGTCGCCAACCTTCGCTTGGAGCTGGTAGAGCAGGAGAGGAGGTACCGTGGTGGGGATGAACAGCTGAAGAGCTGCCAGAACGAGCTGGCTGCTCTGAAGAACAGAGGGCCCCTGGTAGAAGTCAAAGAAGTCATTAAGGAGGTCATTAAGTACAAGAACGATCCAGAAACCGAAAAGGAGCTACAGCGACTCCGGGAGGAAATCATAGAGAGGACTGGAGCCATCGAAAGAGCTGACCTGGAGATTTACCAGCTGAAACAAGAGATACAAGCTTTGAAAGACACCAAACCTCAAGTGCAAATGAAGGAAGTTGTTCAAGAAATCCTCCAGTTTCGGGAAGACCCCAAGACTAGAGAGGAGGTAGAGTCACTGCGAGTGCAGCTGGCAGATGAACAAATGAAGCACATTGACCTGGAGAGGGAGCGGCTTCTCCAAGAAGAAAAAGTAAGACAGAAGGAGGAAGAACTTTCTCAGGTGAAGGAGAAAGTGGTCCAGCAGGAAGTAGTGAAGTATGAGCAGGATCCTGCCTTGAAAGCTGAGGTGAACTCCTTCTCCCAGAGCATTGAGAGTGAGCTGAAGCAGATTGACGGCCTCCGTGAGGAGCTGCGCAAGCTGCAGAGAAGACGCTCCGAGCTGGAGCGGCAGCTCGAGGAGCTGGAGAAGGAGAGACAGGCCCGCAGGGAGGCCGAGCTGGAGGTGCAGAGGCTCAGGATCCGGCTGAACGAGCTGGAAGAACAGGAAAGAGAAACGACAGAACGAGTGACTGTGAAACAGAAAGTGATCCTTCAGCAAGATCCCCAGCAGGAGAAGGAGCACTCCCTCCTCAGGCTGGAGTTAGAAGAAGAGAAGCACCGCAGACAAGTTCTGCAAACTGAACTAGAAGCCCTGAGAAAGAAGCTCCTCTCTTTGGAGAAGATGGAGGTCAAGGAGAAAGTGGTCTTTTCAGAGAGTGTCCAGGTGGACAAAGGAGACACGGAGTATGAGATTCAAAAGCTGAAGAGCAACCTGGAGGAAGAAAGTAGGCGCAAGAGGGAGCTGGATGCAGATATCAACCGCCTGGAAACCAGGCTGTCCGAGGTGGAATTCAACAACTCCAAGTCATCAAAGGAGCTAGACTTGTTAAGGGAGGAAAACCACAAGCTCCACCTCGAGAAACAGAACCTACTGATGGAAACAAGGAGACTGCAGTCAGAGATTGAACTCACTGCAACAGAAGCTCAGGATTTGAGAAACATGACCCACATGGACAGTGGAATAAACCTGGACTCCAGGTTCCAAGCTTTGGAAAGAGAGTTAGAGGATCTGAAGCAGTTATCCAGAGAAAAAGATGCAGAGATTGAGCAACTCCAGAATCGCCTGAAGACAGTGGCTATCAAGAGAGAACAGAGGGAGAACCACCTGAGGCGCTCCATCGTGGTCATTGACCCCGACACAGGAAAAGAGATGTCTCCAGAGGAAGCTCACGTGTTTGGCCTCATTGAATGGAGCCTGTTTGTCAAACTGAAGAGCCAGGAATGTGACTGGGAGGAGATCTCAATAAAGGGTCCCAATGGGGAATCGTCTGTGATCCTGGACAGGAAGTCTGGCAGGGAGTTCTCCATCGAGGACGCGCTGAAGAGCGGGAGGCTCACCATGGCCCAGTACGACAGTTACCTCAACAAGGAGATGTCTATCCAGGAGCTGGCAGTCTTGGTGTCCGGAAGCAATTACACAGCGCTCGCTCCACTTTAGAAACTTCACTCAAAGAGCAGCCAGTCAGAGCTGCAGCACCTTGTAGACACCCAGATCACTGCAATGCCTCGCCCTCCTTTGCCTCTTCCAAACTGCTACAGCCTCTGCCCTGGCCATGCTATGCAGCCACATCGCTTGCTGCCACACACTGCAGAAAACACCACCAGTAGTGGAAAACATCTGCCAAACCTTCTCCCCCTCTTCTTCCCTGCCTTCCAGAAAACAAGAGAAAGCCTTAGGACAGTGAAGTGCCTCAAGTCCAAAGACTTGGTAGAACGTGCAGTTTCCTCAACTTCTACTCACATAGTCGTGTACGAAGCCATGTCAGGAGAGAGACTGAAGGTCCAGGTGACTCTGAGGTGACCAGCAGGAGCTGGTTACATCAGCTGCATGTTGATAAGCCAGACAGTCCCGCCGTGGACAACTGACTCAATGATGGGCTCGTCCTCTGAGAAAACCAGCTCTGTGGAAACCAAGATTTCAGTCCAGAATCACCACGTCAAGACCCACCACCACCATTTGTTCACCTCTGTGCCTGTGCTGCTGGGGAAGAGCGAAGGTGCACTTTGATGGCACCAGCCATTGATCCAGGAGGAGCATTCACACACCACAGAGGTCAAAGAAAAGGACATGAAGAGATGGCAGAAGCACCAGACACAAGGGGTTGTGCACGGCATGCAAGGGAACCCAATGCAGAGGGCCTCCCACACACAGCTCCTTCCCTGGTGGTTAAAAGCTGTTAGTGCTGGTGTTTTCCTGGATGGAGTTACATGCAGTTACATGTTTCATTTACTTGTGTAAGGGAATGGGGAATAGAGGGGAATTCTATTTATAGTACAAAATAAAAGTGCAGTGGATCCAATCAGAAGGTGGTTGGTCTTTATTAATGATGGCAGCCTCTTGATCTTTGGCTGCACAAGAATTTGCCATTGTGGAGTCAGAATTAAAACACTAAGATTATTCATTTTAGCTGTTGGCTCTTTTCCAAGGGGGAAATTGCTGGAGCAGCATTGGAGCTGGGATTAATTAGCAGCATTAGATTGGAGTGAAGTGCACTGAAGAATGAGACTGACTGCAAGTGCAGAACAGAGGATTCCACTGTGATGGTACCAGAGCCCATTCACTTCCTTTTGCCCAAATTTCAGCTGGTACCCAAACGCCAGGGAGCTCTGATGTCCACAAAGGCAGTCATAAGCATTGCCTGCTTATCCCTCCTGGCTCTGGGGATTAACACCACTATTTTAACCTCTGTGAATGAAGGGATCAGGGAGAATCACACTGGTGCTCTGGGGCCTGAGCCCCACATGTCCTTTCCAGCAGAGGCCAACTTCAAGCACCAGCAGGAGAACAGGGTATGAGAAGAAACATTCCTACCCCTGCAACAGCTGTAACAGAGCTGCCATTCACTCACCAGGTAGGAGACTTTAAAACAGTCAATAATTCATTACTCACTCAAGACACAGATAAACATCCAAGCTGCAACAGAAATTCTTGGAAACAAAGTCAGGGAAGGAGGAGGGGGGAAAAAAAGTATTTTGGAAAGTTTGAAACAATTTATTCAGTTGTTCTGTACAAGATTAACAGTTTTCATACCACCCCCACCATCTTCAGCAAGACAGTCCCAACACACACAAAAAAAATAGAGTAGTAAACTGCAGCTCTTACACCCAAAAGGAACTGCCATCCCCAGGTAAGTGCCATGGGAGCCTTCCCTCCCCATCCCATCCTGGAAGCGCTGCAAGTTGCCTCACCAAGGCAGAGGTGCCGGCCTGGCTCCCCATCAGCTGCTCTGCGTGGGCCTGCCTTGCTGCCACTCTGCTCCACACCACTCACTCATTCATTATAGCATGTAAAGAAAAAATATCCCACAGAATTTCCACCACATAAACATTTCCCTGAGGCAAGAGGCTTCGCTAAATTCCTAGAAGGAGGGCGTTCTGCTCCGGCCGCGCACCCGGGGGCTTTCCAGCAGAAGCATTCAAGTGAAAGCAAAGAGAGGGAGGAGAACCAGTATACCTCGAGTCACTCGCTGAGAGCCCCTATCATGCCAGGTGTCCCAAACTTTCAGCTCCCAGGGGAAGGTGAAGGTGCCAAGCACCCCTCAGGATGAGGCCTTCAAGAGCAGTATCCACTGCTCAGAGTCCACCCAGAAATGCTGTGCTTCGTTCTACCCACGCGAGTTCTGTCTTTGGCTCTTTTGCTACAACCTCAGTATTTTCTGTAAACAGACTTGAAATCTGAGCTGTATCCATCGATTTGAAATACAATCAACTCACTGATCTTGGGCAGCTATGTATCAGCTCAAATTGAAAACAGTCTTTCTCAGAACTTGACAAAGGAGGAAGCTACAAGCTTTTCCTTGGAATACCAGTAAATTCTACGTGGATCAGCGCTACCACTGCACAACTGGGACGTGGCTATGGGGGCCTGAGAGAAGACTGACTAGGCAGAGCAGGAAACCAAACCTCAGAAAGCTCAAGGGGAGCTTCAGCCTGCCCTTAGCCTGAAAGGGGGTGCTCAGAGTCTAAAAATTTTAAAAATGAACAAGAAAAGACACCCCCCACTTGCAGATGGTCCCTGTTCCTGCAGCTATGCCGAGCACATGATCCTGGCGCAGGTACCATTGAGGAGAGCAGTGTTTTTCTCTGGAATTCATTTGACAGGTAGTGACCTTGGTTCATCTCTCTCATTCCCTCTGCCCACCACACTGATCCTAACTCACAACCCTAGGAAAGAATGGCTTTAGGGGAGGGCCTGGAACCCGCCTGCACATACTGGGATGAGAACTGGTGCGCCTGCTGGATTTGGGACTGTGCTCAGTCACCAGGTCACCACTGAAGTCCAGACAGTGCAGCTTTTTTTTTTTTTCCTTTTGTCTTTTTTCTTGATGTGCAACCATAAAAAGCTCTATTAAATAAACCAGAATACATTTTAAATACAGAATGATTAAAAAAGGGTTGAGGAGCACACAAAATAGGGCTGAAATGTGTGTCACTAGTCCATTCTTGCTCCACCATAAAAGGCACTGGAATTATGTCTTCCGATCCATGTGACATGCTAAGAGCATCCCGTTCAATCCAATGCATTCGATGGCAATGAGGATAAAACTGAGCAGGAAAAAAGCATCCCTTTGGAGGGAAAAAAATCCAAAAACTCAAAAGAAGTATAATTCTAAAAGTCAATGACTGCATCTAAAAATGTCTCTCTAAAGACTCTTCCTTCTCCTCCAGAGGGGAACATCAGGTGGTTCCTCAGATTCACCACACAGGAAATGTTCAATCCTCCAATTAAGTGTAGCACAGTTTTATAGTACAATTGGAAAGTTACTCAAATGTCTTCAAGAAAGCACTGGCAGTGCTAGAATTATCCAAGTAAATCCAAAGCAGAAGAAAGAAGCACCTTTCATACCCTCCACAGGGAGACCAAGGAGGCAACTGGACTTGGAGGTACTTGGCAGCTGGTCACAGGTGGGTGGGAATCCTCTGCAGGACCACCCGAGCCTCCCTGTAAGTTCCAGCTCCTGCCAGTGCCAGGGAATGCAGGAAGGTCAGCAGCAATAAAACAGTGCTACAAAAGGCTCCTCTCATCAGGGCATGGCTCAAGGTGGCCCCACGTGCAGGGCTCAGCTCTGAAAGCCTCAGAGCAGACACCCCAATGAGTTCCTCGTTGCAATTCAGTCTCTCCAGTTGTCATTAAAAAAAAGAAATAGAAAACAAAAAAAAAGAAATGAAAAGACACAGCTGGTATCCAAAGTCCATGACCTGTTCCCCTGGGTTTTATCCTATGGGTGCTGGAGCTCCCCTCCTTGCAGGCGTCACAACTTGCGCTGCTGTGCATTGGACCCTTTGCCGTGAAGCTGAGAAGCATCTGAAAGAAAATAAAACCAGCTGGGAAATGGCTTCAGCACCAGCCCAAGGAGGATGGGCAGCTAGGACAGCCAGGTCTCTCTGCACAGAGGGAAAGACCTACTTTTCCTTCCCAGCACCAAGGAATCAGGAAGAGGATATGCTTGAAGACATCTCCCCGCTGGGAGCAGCCCAGCCTCTGAGGAAGGGACAAGGGAAGCACTGAGGGTCCCCTGTGGGCTCCCAGCAGAAGCCCCACGGCTCAATTCCAGCTGCCAGGGGATTCTCTAGCCTGTGCCCTTCTCTAAATCCATCCTGCCACATCTGCCCCTGCAGGAATCCTGAAATACACGGCATGGCTGCCTTGCACCTACAGCTGGTTGGAGTAACCTGTTGCACATTTTTGCTGTTGGAATTACAGAATCACTGAGGTTGGAAAAGACCTCCAAGACCATGGAGTCCAACTCGTGACCCATCCCCACCTTGTCCCCAGCTCAGAGCACTGAGTGCCATGTCCAGGCCTTCCTTGGACACCTCCAGGGACGGGGACTCCAAACCTCCCTGGGCAGCTGACTCCAATGCCTGACCAGCCCTTCCATGTGGAAATGTCTCCTGATGTCCAGCCTAAACTTCCCCTGGCACAGCTTCAGCCTGTTTCCCCTTGTCGTGTCACCGGTTCTGTGAGAGAAAAGGCCAACCCCTCACCTACAAACTCCTTTCAGGTAGGTGCTTTATTACTGATTTTTTAAAAATTATTTAATTAGGGGCTTTTTAAATTAAGGCTTTAGGTGCCCACTGATAGCAACAGGAACCATAGGAACCTCACCACTGATGGAACAAAGGAATGGATGTGGAGGAAAAGAGAAAATGCACTGAAGAAGAGAAAAAGGAAGGAAGTTTAAGGAAGCAGAAGTTTTCCAGGAGCAATCAAAACCACTTCAGACTGTGATGAACAGAGTACTGAATCGTGCAGCTAAGCAGCAGTGGCACCAAGCAGTGCAGCAGCTTCTCCTCCAGGCCAAGAACAGCTCATTGCATGCAGGAGCTCAGCCCAGCACATCCCATTTCCACAGAACCACACCACATTCCCAGCCCCAGCACAAGGCACCTCCCCCAACAACAGCAGCACCAACCACACACAGGCAAGCACTGGATGCTCTTTGCTCAGAGGCTTTTAGATGAACATGGATATAAAAGCATTTTTATTTAAGGCATCAACATTCCCTTGCATTTGCAGCAACCTCCCACGCACCTTGGAGTGTTCAGACATAGCAATGCAGCTGTGGGCAGGTGTTGGTACAACCAACACAGCTTTTGCCACAAAACACAGGAATTCATTTTAAGGTTATGGGGGTCACTCATCTACTGTGCTCTTCTACTAAACACCAACACTGGGAATGTTCCAAGAGATGGCAGCACTAGGCCCCATCTCCAATCTTTAAGTGAAAACACCAAGTGAGAGTGCAGGTCCTTGCTGAAGCTGTATCCATGGTCAGTTTTCCTTCACTTATTCCCAGTGGTCTTTTGTCTTCTGGCACTACATCCTGCTGAAGAGTCCATAAAAAAATCTTCTATGATTTCTATGAACAACAGTGAAGTGATCACTCTGAATGCCCTCAACTAAAGGGACAAAGCTGCTCCTCAGTGACATGGAATATATTCCACAAGCCATGTTCAAAGAGCAATCCCTGATCTCATTCTCCACGAAGTGTGATTTACAAACAGGAAGGAAGGGTCTGTCACACCAATGATCACTGCTAGAACCTTCCTCAGCTCCACCACACCAATGTGGCAAAACCCCCCTCAAACTCCAGCAAAGAAGCAAACCCAACCAATTCTTTGCATTTCCACGAGTACACAACGGACTCTTCTTTCTTCAGCAAACAAGCATCGTGCTCAGCAGTCAAGGGGGTTTTATTCCGTGGCTCCTCCAGGAGGCTACATGGTTATCCATGCACACAGCCACAGGTCAGGCTGGCACTCCTAAATCAGGCTCATATTGCCCAGGAAGGCCATCCCAACACGAGCAGCTGCTAAGACAATGGCACTCAATTGCACCCAAGTGCCAAAGAATACGCCTGAGAAGCAGAAACAGGAGTTACCAGGGGGATAAGCAGCTCCCCAAAGCAGGTAAGCATGATCTGCTGGTGCTGAATTTCAATTTTCCTTACTTCTCTCCTTTGGAAAACTCTTGTTTTATGCATCACTTCTGCAGGCATCAAACTGGGGCAGGAACAGGCTTAACTGCCAAATCCTCATGTTGTGAGCAGCAAGTGGAGCAATCTGCATTTACACTACAAACTTGTTGTGAAGGAGATGCTGGCAATTAACTCAGTGCACAGACACAAGACAGTCTGGTCTGACACATTTTATGTAGGTCACCAGGCACAAAACTCCACAGAGCTAGAATATTCATTCCAGGGCAGTCCTGGCAGGCTGTGCACAAACAGGCACAACTTCCATCCTGGCAGGATAATTCTGAGTATCTCCAGGAAACACTTGTTGTAAGCACTGACAACTCATCATTTCAGAAATCACAGAATCCCAGAATGGTTTGATTGGAAAGGACCTTAAAGCTCATTCCATTCCAGCCCTGGCCATGGGCAGGGACACCTTCCACTATCCCAGGTTGCTCCAAGCTCCAATGTCCAACCTGGCCTTGGACACTGCCAGGGATCCAGGGGCAGCCACAGCTTCTCTGGGCACCCTGTGCCAGGGCCTCCCCACCTCACAGCCAAGAATTTCTTCCTAATCATGGGATGGTTTGGGTTAGGGTTAAAGCCCTAACCTTAAAGCCCATCCTGTTCCACCCCCTGCCATGGGCAGGGACACCTTCCACCAGACCAGGTTGCTCCCAGCCCCTCACTCTGTACCTCAGAGAGGCTTTAGTGACAACCACACAGCTGGAAAACATTGACACCCCCTTTGGCTCCAGCCCTGAAGGAAGGATCTGCTGAGAGAGAGGGAGACTCACGAAGACAAACACGAGGGTCTGACAAGTTACCTGGCAAACTCTGTGGTAAATGAGTGGACAGGGCAGAGTGTGGGAGTGGCGCTGCGTGGTGGGGGCTGGAGTGCAAACCAGCCAGAAGACCTAGAGAGAAAAACAAAGAGAGGAGAGGGAAAAAAGGAACAAATACACATCCAAGACAGAAATGAGCAGAGGAGCTGCAGCAGTTAGCAGAGGTTGGGTTCATTACTGGCACTTCTGGGTGAGCTCTAGGGATGTGCCCAAGGTTCTCCAAATGCAACTGCTGGAGATACAAAAGCAGGGGCCACAGCACGAAGCAACAGCCAGACAGATGGGCTGGAGTGCAATGGGCCAGCCCAGCAGAGCACTGATGTGACAGCACAGGCACAAGTGACACACAGGTGACCAGCAGGATACTCACTGTGCCCGAGGCCGTGGTGGAAAGTTCCAGGAGCAGGTCCCGTGACTATTGCATCCTTGGAAACTCCTGCTTTTGGGGAGGAGTCGGAACTGAAGGAGATGACATGGAGAGGGAAAGAATGAATAGGAGAGATAATACCTAACGGGGTGGAGCTCAGGGCAGCTGGCAGCTTTGGGTTGTTGGACTTGTAGGATGGAGCCAGTACACTTAAGGAGGAAGAACTCGTTAGCAGCACAGCTCCACTGGTTCCTTTCTGCAAAGCAATGGAAAAGGTCAGTCAGGAGAGGGAAAACCAAGGCACAGCATCATTCATGCTTACAGATCTGCAAAACATGGAATGCTCAAGAATTCCCCCTTGGAAAAAGCATCCTCCCAGCCAGGGCCCAAGAGCTGCCAACACCTGAGGCCATCTGCAGATGACCATTGGCAAGCCACACTGAATGTGGCCACACTGGATTTGCCTCCATGGCTCCCTTGCTCTGGAATTGTGCCTCCATTAGGCAAAGTTTCCACACTGCCTGGGAGTTCCAGGGGGATTCTTCCTACTCACTTCTGGCAGCACACCCTGCTGACAACTCCAGGCACCGAGGTTTGGCACCCAAGGCACCTCAGGATGCTATTTAGGATCTCTGTCATGGAGACAGGCAGCACTGGGGAATGCTTCCCAGCTCTCTATCTCAGTGACAGACAAGCTACATAAGCTGAGCATTTCATGGTTTCCAATTAAATATACTCATTGGATTTCCCAGCTCTTTCCATGGGGCACAAAGGAAGGCAGGGATGAGCAGCCAACAACAAATGAATATAACATTAGGAACTATTGCTTTTTTGCTATAGATAAAAATTAAGCCCCTTATAGCATTAAGTAATACAATATTACAATAACACAAGTCTGTACTGGCAACCCAGGAGTCCTTCCTGAAATATTCTATCCTAACAAATATTGGGAAAATTTCTTCACTGAAAGGGTGGTCAGGCACTGGCACAGCTGCCCAGGGCAGTGGTGGAGTCACCATATCTGGAGTGATTTAAAAGCTGTGTTGATGTGACACTTGGGGACATGGTTTAGAGGTGGCCTTGGCAGTGCTGGGGGAACAGTTGGACTCCATAATCTTGGAGGGCTTTCCCAACCTGAATGATTCCATGGTTCTATAGCCACAGGTTATTTATTCCATGGGCAGTCGTGACGGAAGTGGCAATACTACTAAAATTACTTGCAGTAATTTAGAGAAGGTTAAGTTTGTAGATCTAATTAATAACAAACTCATCATTATACTTTTAGTTTATGAAATGAATTTTGTCTCTTGTGATAAACTACCTTACTGCACTTTCTCTTAATCCAAATGGGAGCCCTACTGTCGCCGTAACTCGCACAGTCAGGGCAGGACCGTGACACAGCCTGGGCAAAAACTGCCCTTTGGAAGGCAGTGAAGTATTCAGCTTAATGGCTACTTTAAGCTGAAAATGAAACGAATTCTAGAGGGCAAGCCCAAGGCAAAGGCCACAACTTTCTAGCCTAGAGCAGCCAAAATCCAGTCAGTCATTAAAGAACTTCAGAATCTGCTTGTGAAGTGCCTCCTTTAGGGCAGCTGTGAACAGCAGGAGCTCCCAGCACAGCCCCCTTACCGGCACAGAGGTAGAGGCTGCAGTGCTGCTGACCACAGCTGGCTTTAGGGATGAGGTCAGCAACTTGGCAACCCCCTGGGTGCCCCCACCAGAATCTCCGTTGGAGCCTCCGGGAGGTGCCACCAGGGTGAGCTTCTGGGACATGGGAGGTTTCTTCACGGAGGAGCCGGAGGCCGGGCGGCTGGAGGCCGAGCCCGGGGAAGGGGCTGGAACGCTGGGAAGCAAAGTCCCGGAGGAGCTGCCCTGGTTTGCAGAAGCTCCAGAGGAGGAGCTGCTGGAAGAAGCCCCGTGCTTGGAGAGGGACCCAGCAACGAAAGGCGATTTGTAGGATTGTCCTGAAGAGCCAGAGCCACCCGAGTGCTTCCCGGCGTAGCTGAGAGATGATGAGGATGAGCCTTGGCTCTTGTGGGAGCTGCTGGAGTTTTGAGTGCTGCTTGGGGACGTGGAGGAATGGAAGCTCTGAGCTTTGGTTGATGACTTGACCTGCTGGAGGAGGGAGCGCTGGGGCAGAGGGGCGGAGGATTTGGGATTCTGCAGTTTGACAAAGGGAGCTGGGGGGGTGAAGGTTTTCTGGAGCTGAGCACCAGGGTGGAACACCTTCACTTGAGAGCCCGGCACCGGCGCCGAGGCTGGGGGCGCGTGGCCTGGCCGGACCAGGCTGTGGTGTTTCTGTTTAGCCTGATGGGCATCAGGAAGGATTTTGCTGGGAGAGGCTTGGCAGGAATGCTCTTTGTAATTAGAGTTCTCTGTCTTCTTGTCTTGAGAAGACTGGCCCAGTGCCAGGGCCTGCTCAGCTAGGAAGTTTAGAGGAGACTGGAGGGAACCAGAGGATGATGTAGGGGAAGGGCTGGGCTTTGGAAATGTCCTCTTCTCCTCTGAGGATGCAAGAGTTGGGATCTTCTCTGGTGGAGCTTTTGGAGCTGCAGGAAGAGTAAAGTCAGGGCTCCCTCCTGCCCTGCTGTTCAGCACAGCCAGTTCCTTGGACACTGCTTCCAGGGAGGAGGTGGGGTTGTGAATCAAGTCCTCATCCAAGGAGTCATCCTTGAAGGTGGCAGGAGTAGCAGTGCTACTGGCAGCTTGGGCTGTCCCAAGGGACAAGAGTTCCCTGGTTTGGGCACTGATGCCCAGGGCTCCTCCCTGGGGCTCTGAGGACATGGCCAAGGTGCTGCTCGAGTGCAGGGAAGGGACAGACACCGACAGCTTCTTGTCTGGCTTGCAGGAGGAGTCCTGCAACAACATCACAGGAGAAAGCACAGTCAGAAGGGAGACAGGGTTTACTGCTGAAAAGGGGAGGAAAGGTTCATGGTTTGGGGATAAAAGGCAGGATACACATATCCTGTGCCCGTGAGCCCCCACTTCCCTCCCAGCTGCCACTGCCATCAATTTTAGCTGCTGTTCCAGTTGTTTTTTCCAAGCCAAATACTGAGCAGAGCTGTGTCACAGCAGCTGATGTACAGATACAAAGCTCAAACACAGGATTCAGGATGGCAGTCACTTGACTTTTGGAACATACCAACCATGAGAACTTGAAAAGAGAACTCACCTTCACCTTCACCTTAGTAGGAGCTATAACTTTCTTCTTCGCCCTGTTTGGAAGAAGATGAGAAATGTGGCTCAGTGACTGCCCCAGGGAAGGAGCCAGCTGGGGAGCACACCTGGGCCCTGTTAGTGATGATCCACTGAGTCTCTGCAGGGAACAGAGGCAGCATCTCGGGTTGCTAGGATTCAAAACCACATGACATTTCATTGCTGCTCTTGGAAGCCCCAGCTTCCACACAGGGAGTGGATTAGGGAGTGGAGCAGTCTTGGCATGGCAGCAGAGCAGTGAAACACCCACACACACACCCTGCATCAGCTGCAGGACCCCACTGCTGCCCTCCTACAGCAACACCCAGACAGAAACTGGCACAGAGACTGTTCTGCAGAAGTTACACCTTTACTTTGGGTTCCCAGAAGAAGCCAAGGATGCAAAAGCATCTGCCAGATGAATTCCCAGAGAATGGATCTGGTCAGATGCAATCTCTGGTACAAGACATCCCTGAGCTGCTGGGTGGTGTGGCTGAGGGAAGCATGACTCTACACCCTATTGCACTTCCCCTCACTCATCCAGTGCCAAGAACAGGACTGTCTGCCAAGCAGACACCAGCCTAAATTCATGTCCTCATCTGTTACCAACCACCAGCAAGATCCATGAGACCCTTTGGATTAAAGCCCCTGCCCAGCTGGATTCTGATGGCTCTTGGCTTGCCACCCACCAGCCTGTTGCACCCACCTTCACCAGTCTGAGCTTGTGGTGTCCCTCCTTGAACCAGGCAACAAGAAAGAGGGAATCCAGAATCCAGTAAGGACCAACTGAACAGGCTGCAGTAATCACACTCCACCTCCCTGTGCCTCCCAGGCCCAGCACAGAGCCCTGACTCCAGGCTGTTGAACCAGGGGGCAACCTGGCTTCAAACTTCTTATTTTTGAGCTTACTGAGGGCTAAAGCACCTCAGGAAAGTGTTGGGAGATGTCACAAACAAAGAACTGCTCTCCCTAGACCTCCCCAAAGGAAGCAGTGCTGATCTGTGTGGGGGGAGCCAAGCAAGCTCAGGTGCTCCTGCATGATCCCCCCAGGCCCCAGGGAATGGAGATCACCAGTTTTCACTCCAAAGGAATGCTGTGATACTCACAGGACTGATGTGAGGTGTCCGTGTACACGCCTGCTCTCCTTAAACAGTGTCCTAAGAAGGGAAGAGAGCAATGAGAAGTGACATCCAGCAAGACCCAGTAGAGCAGCTGGGATCACTGGAGACAGAGCTGCACAGCACAGCAGGGGACTTCGTGAAATTGAACCACAGAGAGCAAACAAATATTCAGCCCTTTTCCAGGAAGATCGTCCTGAGCTGCCCCACACAATTCTCTCTCTGGGGAGCAATGCTTGTAGGCACTGGAAAGGCCATTAAGGCAGTGGTTGGACAATGCCTAAGGAAAAAGCTCTGCCAGCTTAAAAAGCCAACTGGAGAGGCAGGATCATCACTCAGGGTGTTCCTGCTGCCAGAGATCATCCAAGAGCTCTTCAGCTTTCAGGGAGAAAGTTCCCTTCCCATGCCTCTCACACAGCAATGAAGGAGAGAAGGGTCTGTGCTGCCTTTGTGTCCCCAGCTGAGCTGAGGTCTTTCCACATCACAACCCTTTCTGGAAGGACTGACTGAGCTTCATCAAAGCCCTGCACTACTGAGGGTAAACCAGAATCTCCCAAAAATACTCTCTGACCCAAACCACTGCCAAGCTGCCACTCAGGTGACTTCTTACATGTCAGGGAGGAGTTATAAACATTCCTTCAGTACTGGAACAGAGAATGTGATTCCTGGCTGGTATGAACAGACTTTTGTCATCCTTTTTCTCTGAAAAAGCAAGCTTATGTTTATTCTCAGTGTTAATGGAGGAAAGAGACTCATGGCAGGGCCTCTCGAACTCATATGCAAAATTTCTGCTCTGTCCACCTTCAAGTTCCTCTTAGAGATGAACTTCTGAGATCATGATGACAGTGAATCAAGCTGACTTATCCATAAAGTTGTTACAGTTTTCCTAGAGCCACCAATCCCTCTCCGTGGCTGACTCTACCCTCTGTCTTTAAACCACCAAGTCAGAGAATATCTTGAGTTGGATGGGACCCAGAAAGATCAAGTCCAACTCCAAGTGCCAGCAGGAGAAACCATTGTCCTTGAGCCATTGGAAAGCAACCAGGAAATCCACTTTTATTGAGTCATTCTGTACTTAATTCCACTGGAAGTGCCTCCTACACTGAGTCTTGGGTGAACACCTGAATGCCCAACAACAGTTTGACCATCAAACTGAGAGTTAAAGACTTTAATTTCCTTTTATTCAAAGAAAAGTTTTTAAAACTTGGCAAGCTAAGACCCTCAGGCTGGGTATATCTTCATTAACTAATCAGGACTCTTCCCCCACCTCCTAATGCCATCTTTCAGCTCCTGCACCACCACACTACAACCATGCTCAGCACTGAGCTTCCTGTGCACATGCAACTGCAACAAACAGCCGTGGACTTTTCCAAGTGCATCTGTGATGTGCCACTCATACTTTACTGCTCTTAGGAACTGCCACCTACATCTTCCTTTATCTCCCCAACACCCAGAAAGCAAATTCAGCAGAGAGAAGACAGCACTGCCCAGCTCGTGAAATGCAGAGACAGATCATGGAACAGCTGGGGTTGGAAGGAACCTTAAAGGTTCCAGAAGTAAGACTGTAGAGTTGTCCTTTCTTCAGAAGTACTGAGCAAAACAAAGCAGGCCAGAAGGTGATGACAGTCCCAGCAGGACTCTGCCATTTGTGTGGCTCTCTGCCACTGCCAGCTCGAGGGCAGGGATGATGGAGAGCGAGAAAGAGCAGGAAACAGCAGTGAGGGTACAGAAACCACACCACGTTCTACTGACTCTAATAAGCCCCTAAAACTTTTCTGCTTTGCCTTCTTTTGGGAATACTCCAGAGAAGACTTCCCAAAGTGTCTGAAAAATGTATCCTTTGTGATTATAAAGTGATCCTTTGTAATACAAAGCCAAAAAAGAATAGACTGGCCCATGGGCCTGACCTCAGTGCCAGTTCTACCTGCCAGTGGCACCTGTCTAACATCAACACAGCACCAAGGCTACTCAGCACTGCCATTTACAGTCCTGGCTGCACTCAGGACATCTGGGAGGTGAAAAGGGACAGAGGGAGGGGGGAGAATATGCTGGAGGGCAGGGTTGCCATTCCCAGGGCCCTTCACAGGCTGGAGAAAGGGACCAACACAAACCTTGTGAAGCTCAATGAAATCCAGCACCAAGTCCTGCAGCTGGGATGGAATAACCCTGGGCAGCAGCCCTGCAGGAAACGACCTGGGGATCCTGGGGGGCAAGCTGAAGGGAAGCCACTGCTGCAGAGGTGTCCTGCTGAGAGCAAACTATCCCCTGTTCAGCACCTGGGAGGGCTCATCTGGACACAAATCCAGTTTCAGGGTCCCCACAGCACAAGAGAGATGCCAACAAATTGGAGACATTCCGAGGATCAGGGACACATGACAGCCAAGGAGAGGTGGAGGGAACTGGGTTTGCTCAGCCTGGAAAAGGAGAAGCCCCAGGAGGAGTCCAATGGCAGTTTTCCACTACTTAAAGGGTGGTGGGCACAGGGAGACACAAACAAGATGGAGCCAGATCTTTCTCAAAAGCGCACAGTGAAAAACAAAGGCAGGGAATATTCAGTTCAGTGCAGCAAGGGGAATTCTTATTGGAAATAAGGAGAAAAGATTTCATGAAGAGTGATCAAGTACCAGAACAGGAGCCCAAGAGATGCTTTAGTAATCTCCATCCTTGGGAATTTCCAAAATTCCAAATGCCAAAGCCCTGAGCACTCTGATCTAACTCTGAAGCCAGCCATTCCCTGTGCAAGGGCAGCACTAATGACCTTCCCAGGTCCCTTGGGACAAAGAATCCCTTGATTCTTGCTCACCTGGCCTGCATCCAGCCTTTTGGCCAAAGGGGCTTCACCTCTCCTTCTAGGAAGGTCTTCACATAATCCTCTAGAGACTGAGCCTTATTCTTGTCAAGGTCATAACCATCCAACTTAATCTTCACCAAGTGGCAAAGCAGCTCCCTGAGGAACAGGAAGATTTCAGATACAGTTACGCAGATTGACCTTTCCCACTTGGAGATCATCCTCTTTATCCAGGCTGGATAAATACACCAAGACACACCTGGCTCCTGCTGATACAACCCTGCACTGCCTCCCCAAGAAAGGGGAAGGGAAAGGCACATTCCTTGCTCTGTGTGTGCACACACATGGATGCACCAGGGAGAAAAGCCTTGTTACCCCTTCCCGGTGTAATCTCCTGAAACAGCTGAGGTAGCAAACCAGTGCCAGAGCCACAGGCACCAGTAACAACCACAGAACTGAACTTCTCAGCAAGGAGAAGGCAGGAAGCAAAGCTAGCTGTGTCCTAAATGAATCAGCAGCACAAACTGATTTGTTCCAGAAAAGGAAGAAAAAGACAGCAGGACTGATTTCCCTTTTACCCTTTGTCACTCTCCCCTGTTCTCAGCACTCCCTTCTGTCAGCCCCCCAGGTGCCAGGGGCAGCAAAACAGCTTCAACTGCTTCCACGACCAGAACCTGGGCGTGTCAAGAGTCTGGGCTGTAGGATGCCAGCAATTCAGCTGAGTCCCTTCTGTTCCCAAAGATCTGACTCTCTCTTTCGGGCTCTGCACAGAGGCTTCTCAGCACTTCTCTCAGAGTTAGCCTGGGCCTGAAATCAGCTTGAGGGTGAGATGTAATAAATGCAGTAATGGCTTCCATAACCAGCACCATGTGCCATGAACCTCCAAGCTGACTGTTCCTACAGGTGATCAGCACTGCTCTGAAAACGACACAGACACCAAAATGCTTCACTGCCAACTGCAAAGAGTAAGACAGGTCATGGGTTTGCTTATTTTTTGAGTTATTCAAACCTGATTTCATCATTCCACTGGAATTTCTTCCGCGGGCCCACGATGCGCTTCCCTGCCTTTTCTTCATCCTCATCATCATCAGAACAAACTCGCTGCTCTTTGTCCTTTTCCTCTTCCAGCATCCTAAAATGGAGACAGAAAATGTGGAAGTGATTGTCCTGCAGGTTCAAGGGGTGGATTAAGTATCTCTGAACAGCACTGGTCAGAGGTCTCAACATCAGAAATCTCTGGCTTAGGGTGCAAGCTGAGCTATGGGCTCAAGGTTAAGAAATCTCCCAATATTTTGTAATACAGATGATGGGACTAATCCAGCCTGACTGTTCCCAGGCTGCCACGTTACCAAGGACATGCCTGCACACGCAAAACCCTTCAGCCAAGCTCTAGTCTCATCAGTGCTGCTGTAGCTGGCATCACCACAGAGAGCACAAAGAACACACACAGCTTCATTAGGCCGATCAATGCCCATCAGCAAATTTAGCCTACAGCACAAAAAGAGGCAGTAAACTTCAGGAGAGCAGCCTCCAGGCCCCAGGGAGCCTGCTGGGAAAAGCTACAGATGGGGGATGAGCAAATGAGGAGCTTACTTGGCAAACTTGGCCTGAGTATGGGCTTGACATTCCTCCTGGTACTTGGCCACCTGCTCTGGCATGGCCCTTCCAATGGCTTCCTTCAGCTTCTGCAGAGGTTCCTTCAGTCGGCCACCCTGGAGCAAGCACAGAACACCCTGAAGCTCCACATGGCTGGGACACCAAAACGCAGCCTCCAAACCCACCCCAGCCACCATGCCACGGCGCCCTGTGGGGGACACGGCCTGTTCGGGGACAAGAGCCACGCTGTGCCCACCAGGGGCACCACACACACAGGCCTGTGCTGGCCACTGCCCTCACCTGCTCGTAGAGGTAGAGCCTGCGGGCTCGCTTCAGCAGGGTGTCCTTGCTGCAGGGGAAGAAGGCGGCCAGGTGAGCGTAGACCCCTGAGCGCACCTGGCTGCTCAGCTCCCGTGTCTGCAGCTCGATGCTGCGGGGACAAACACAGCATTAGCAGGGACTGCCAGGGCTTCCTGAGCAACCAGTGCCACTCTGAGGGGACATGAAGGCAGCGAGAGAGGGACAAAGAACAAGGCAAACTGCGGGAAGGTTCCTTTGGATTCTGGAATCAACGGGTTTTATCCCAAGCTATGCTTTGAATCTGGCCTGGGAGTAGCTGGAGAAGGAACCAGTGGAAGCCAGTGGAAGTCTCATCTGTTATGCAGCTCTTCCTGGCAACTGAATGCAGGAGGGTCAGGCAATGAAATGAGAAGAGCACACTGGTTATGTCAGATGCTATGGCAATGGAATTCAGGACAATACAAAATCAAACTTTATCCCTTGGGTCTCAGCTTCCAAGTGAGTAGATGAGAGAGATCAGCATGTGCCAAACCCATCTACACACTTAAACAGAATTTAGGAGCCTGGCTTTTTAAGCCACCTCTTGTTGTCAGAAGGTGTAAAAAATACCAAGTGATTCATCATCACCATCATCAAAGTCACAGAATGCTTTGGCTTGGAAGGGACCTTAAAGATCATCTTGTTCCACCCCCTGCCATGGGCAGGGACACCTTTCACTATCCCAGGCTGCTCCAAGCCCCAGTGTCCAGCCTGGCCTTGGGCACTTCCAGGGATCCAGGGGCAGCCACAGCTTCTCTGGGCACCCTGTGCCAGGGCCTCCCCACCCTCCCAGGGAACAATTCCTTCCCAATATCCCATCTAACCCTGCCCTCTGGCAGTGGGAAGTCATTCCCCCTGTCCTGTCCCTCCAGGCCCTGGAAGGGGCATGTCCAGTCTCTCACCACCAACACTCCAAGTCATTCTCCCAGGGCTGCTCTCAGTGAGTTCTCCTCTCCGTCTATATTCATGTTTGGGGTTGCCCTGATCCAAACTGTACAGCAAAGTTGTACAAATCTGTCTAAATCTCCTCTGAATGAGGTTGAAGTGATCAGTTTGACACCAGACAAGGACTGTTTGTGCAGTCAGCACTGGAATGCTGGAAGGGGGTAATCAGCCCTGGAAATGAGAGGGAAGCAGAGTCCCAAACCTCCCCTTGGCACTTCCCTGCAAGTGCCTGGATAAACCTTAATGAAATTAAAGCCTGGGTGTCAGTATTATTGCACTGATCACAAAGCCCTGTGCATTCATCAGCCCTCTCCAGGCACTGGCAGAAGAATGAAGCCATTATCTGCAGCTGCCTGAGCAACACTGGCACTCTGTAATTTGCGGCCTTGAAAACACAGAGCAGGAATGGAATTCCTCCAGTTTTCCCAGAGAACCAGTTGAACACAGCAGCCTTATCACAGTTATAAATAATTCTATGTAGCATGTAAGTTAAGAAGCAAAAACATGCTTGACATCTCTCACAGGGAGAGATTTACTGGTCTTGCATCAAGCTAAACTCACAGGTCAAGTGACTAAATTTAGGCACATAAATATCAGGCAGCATCTTGAGAACAGGAGGCCTGGATTCATCCCCTCCAACGTTCTCCTCCTTCATCATATTTCAACTGAAAGCCATTTCTAGGAGACTTGCATGTTATTCTGGGCATGCTCTGCCTGGAAGACCTGTACAAGGACAGCCCCACAATTCCTGCTGAACCTGCTCCTGAATTTACTAAAAATGCTCTGCCTAATGCTCTTCTTTCCCACACCTCTCTGCTGGCAGCACTTACTCCAGTATGATGTTGTTGATGTCCTGAGTGAAGAATCTCTGCTTGCCTTCTCCCTCGGCAGCTCTGGCAGCCTGGAAGTCAGGAAATAACACAAATCATCAGCAGTTCACAGCTGGCACAAGCAACCAAGTGTCCTGGAAACCACCACAGAATTACTGCAAGACAAGGCACAGTTTTATTACATAAAATGTGTCACAGCAGAAGTGAGGTGGTGCCCTGTCCTCTCACACCTCCCCAGTTCAAGTCCAACCCTGCCTGACCTGCCATGTCCTGCACACCTTGTGACCTCCCCAGTCTGGATTCTCCTCTCCAGATGCACTGGAGTTACCACTCTGGAGTAAAGATTCCTCTGTTTCATGGGATAAAAGAGATGGCTTGGCAGCTTCTTTGGCAAACTTGCCATGGGGAGAACAACATCTTCAGGGCATGGTTTTAAGTTCTCAGGAGACTGAGGAATATGAACACAGAGCTTGTCACTGGAGCAGGAAAGCTCATCCTAATCACATCTAAGGAAGGCTGAGGAGACTTATTGCCAGGTCCTCTAGATCAATCTGGAAACTAAGTCAAGAAACCAACAGAGAAGAGTCACAGTGGATGTGTTATTCCCAGTCAATACCATGGAAACAAAAAAAAAGTCCTGTTCAGGAAGCTTCCTGTGCTATGACTGCAGCTCACAAAGCGCTGCCCAAGAACATCACACCCATGAAAAATATGTCCAGCAGGAAAATAATTCCAAGAGATGAATGGGATAGTAGCAAATTGCCAAGAGCTTTCAGTTTTTTTCTGAGTGGGGATATAAACAAAACTGGGATTTGGCACAAGGCATTAGTGATTCCTTGCATAGGAAAGGAGACCAGAAGAGGATTTTGGAATCCCGTGATTTACCACTCCAATGTTGAGGCAGGCAAGCAATTAATTTATGCCCAGAAGGTGAAGGTGAACATTCCTCCCTGCCAGCAGCAGGTCACAGACAGCTGATGATATCAAAGGAGAAGGCTCAATGCTAAGGAGAATCCTCAACAGGAAAATTATTTAGGAAGAAGAGGGTTAAAGTCAAAGCAGTTCAAGTAGAAGAAGAAATGCCTGGAGGCTCCATTTAACTGAGAAGATGCTCCCACCTCTGGGATGAAGAGATTTGGCTCTCAGGCAGAGGTACAGCACCTCTTCATTCCCACCTGAGTCCATGTCCCAAAATCCTAACTGCCCCAGAGGCTTCCGTTTGTTTCTTTTCTTAACATCCACAATCCAGCAACAAGAGACACAGCAGCAGGAAAATATAAGCAAGAAAATCAGTGGGGACTCTGCTATTAAACTCTTTCACAACACCATAACAATTAACCTGGTATCATGGAACTTCCAAAATATTCTCCTTTAACTCAGAGTCAGAAACAGCTATTTTGGTGCTTTCTGAACCAGAAACATCCACCAAGAGCCCATTACTTTTATCAGCTGTGGCAATACGTTCTTCAACTCCTCCTCCCCTCCCATCTGCTCACCCCTACTGCACAGCTCAGCAGAACAGTTCTCTGAGAGCAGCTTATCTTTTGGAACAGGAATTACTCAGCATCTCGTACTTAAGTAAGAGGTACTCTAAACTGAAGTGCCCCAGAAGGCAGAACCAGCACAGAGCTCCAAGGGCATGTTTATGACTTAAAAATCAACATTTAAAACCACACCTGCAGCAGGAACAAAACCTCCCAGCACTTGTTGACAGGCTGATGGTGACAGCCTCACACCACAAGGCTGAAAACACACTTTGACATGCCAGGAAGGGATCCCTGATCAGCACCTAATGTTTTCCTTCTCCAAAACAGACTGGAGCTTCCCAAAGCGCACCGCATTTTGGAGAAGATGGGTGAGTCCCACAGGAGTCCAGCTGCAGGAGGAGCTACTGGTGGAAACACACAGGATCATCCTTCTGGACATCACTCATTCCACTCCCTAAACGGTACCCAACAAGGAGATGTTAAAAATGGGTACAGGACTCAAACTGCCAGGTCAGTGCAGCTCCAGGGTGATCCCCAAGCTTCAGGGAAGGACCTGTCTGTGACATGGAAATGGTTCTAGCAAATCCTCAAGCCCCATCTACAGGGCTTTCCAGGCCTTCTCACACTGCAGAACTGTGGCCTTCCAGCTGCACCCTCTTATTTTACACACAGAACACTGTGCAACCTTCACTGTCCTGACAGCACAGCACATTAAAAATGTTATGGTGGAATTTGTCCTTGTCGTGGTTTAACCCCAGCCTGCAACTCAGCCCCACACAGTTGCTTGCTCCCTCATCCAGGAGGGAAGGGGCAGGAAATCACACGGGTAAAAGTGAGAAAACTCATGGGCTGACATAAAGACAGTGTAACAGGAAAAGCAAAAGCCATACAAGCAAAGCAAAACAAGGAATTCATTCCCCACTTCCCATGGACGGGCAGGTGTTCAGCCACCCCCAGGGCAGCAGGGCTCCCCCATACATAACAGTTCCTTGGGAAAACAAATGCCATCACTGCAAACATCCCCCTCTTCCTTCTTCTTCCCCCAGCTTTATAGTCGAGCATGACCCCCCATGATTTGGGATATCCCTGTTGGGACCAACTGTCCTGGCTGTGTCCCCTCCCAGTTCCTCGTGCTGGAGTGTGGGGTGAGGAGCAGCAAAGGCCTTGGCACTGGGTGAGCACTCCCTGCTCAGCAATAACAAAATAACCCCTGGGTTATCAGCTCTCTTTACACCACAATTCCAAAAGAGCCCCATCCCAGCCACTTTGGGGAAAATTAACTCCATCCCAGCCCAAATCAGCCCTCCAGCCTCAGTAATTCACATTTCAGTTCATTCATGTCAAACTGACTTTGGAAATTACTTCTTGGATCAAGTCCATACTTTGCCAAAAGGGGTAAAGAAGGAATAATCCTGATCAGGTGTGATCCTGAGTGTTACATTCAGTAGCTAACAAGGTCCAGGACTTGGACAGCACTTGACATCTTGGCCTTCAAAAAAATGACTTAAGAGGAAACCGGGTGACACAAAGGTGTGATCCCAGTGGATCTGAGAAACTCCCCCACTGGAATGTGCTCTGTCCCTGAGTGCTGCCACACACTCCCAGCAGAGCTGCCCCCCTCCAGTAACCACCAGCCCCACTGCTCCCAGGAGCTCTGTACCTGAGCCAGTTCCTTGATCCGTTTCTCCAGGGGGGCTGGCAGCCCTTCTGGGAGGGATGGTGGCTGCTTGAACTCCTGCTCACAGCCCGTGCCCCCAGGGTCGCTGCCATCCTCCACCTCGGGGAAGGGGCTGCCCTCCGGGGACTCGCTGAGGAGCCGCTCCAGGTCCAGGTCACTCAGGGAGTCCATGGCTGTGGCTGCCTGGAGCAGGTCACTGTCACTGGCATGGCCAAAGAGCGACAGCAGAGGGTCGGCCATGGCCTCTGCCTCCCTTGGGGCTGCAGGGTCTGCGGAGGAAGGAGTCACCACTTTCTGCTCTTCATCTTTTTTCTTCTGAGCATCCTTCTCCTTCTGAAACTTCTTCAGCATCTCCTTGACACTGAGAGCTCCAGAGTATTTCTTCTTCTTCTTCTCCTTGCTTGCATTTAACGCTGTGAAGCTGCAAACAAAATGTGGAGGGGGAAAGGGAACTGAATACGAGATCAAGGAGCAGAGATGGTTCCTTCCCCCCAGTTCACTTCAGGCACAATTCCTTGGAAAGTCTTGGCCCCTTAACCAGTAACACCAGAAAAAGTATTTTACAGCTTCTGAAAGTCTTAAGTTTGTGACTGTTGATCTCAGCTCAGAGAAGGCTGTCCTGACTCACTGCACAGAGGTGCTGGGGCTTAAACCACCTCCACAGAGCTATGTTTTCATTGAGCTACATGATATTACTGTTATTCCACCAGTAAAGGTTAGGAAATGCACAATTAGTACAGAGGAACTGAGGCAAGACAGAGTTAGTGTGAAGATTTCTGCTGTGTTAAAACCAGGAGAGCAAATTCCTCTCCTTGCCCACTTTGAAGGAATCACACACTGATGATACCATGTCAGACACGTGGCTTGCTGTTGCTCAAAAGCAGATCCACACAGGAAAAACGAAATTACAAAGAACAGTTAAAGGAAGAAGGAAAAAACTGAGGAGGAAAATATAGGACATGAGTGAAAACAAAAGATACAGATACTAAAAGAGGCAGGCCAGGCAGACCAAAGCAAGGACAGAGCTACAGCACAAGATGACTCAGAACAAAAAGAAAAACCACTCCATTTTACAGCCCAAAAGCTATAAAAGAGCTGAGCACTCATCCAAGAAATACTTTGGGCAGGAGTACAAAGGACTGCCCAGAGAGAGCAGTAACACAGCCTGCCTTGTCACCTCTCCCTCCCTGCCAGCCCCACACTCGCACAACCCCAAGCCCTTCCCACCTATCTTTCCTCCCACAGCTTTGTCCCAACAATATTTCTCTCTACTTTCCATATCTGTTCCCACTGTCAGAGCCTCAACAGAGCTCCAAAAACACCACTCCTGCAGCCAGCTGTGCCCCTGTTTCCTCAGACACTGCTGCTGTGGAGCTGTACTCCTTCCCTGATCATCCCCTGCCTTTCTTTCCCACTTTGGAAGCAGCAGGGGTTTTCCTGCTGATGTTTGCAATGGGCATTCGAGCCACCCCACACTGCAACAGGGTCCTACTGCAGCCACCTGGAACCCTGAAACAAGGTGCTGAGCAGCAAGAATTCCCTCCTCCCCTCCTTACCCTGCTTTTGGAAACTTGGACTTCTTTGATTTCTTTTCCTTGTCATAAGAATCATCCTTCTTCTTCTTCTTTATTTTTTCACCTCCATCTTTCAACTTCCGCTTCTGCAGAGGGTTAAAAACGAGTCACAATCAAAGAGTTTCCCACAACATTACCAGCACTCCCAGAGGCACTTTGGGGCCTCTCCCAAGAATGTGAAAACACAGGACTCATTAACCCAACCCCCTACATCCTTCACCACAGTTCTAGCACCTGTTGACTTCAGCATTTGACAGCATCCCCATAATGCTGTGACTCCCAGGGTGACAGGGAACTGCTGTCACCTCTGCTCTAGGAACCAGGTAACCCCACCAGAGTCTTATCCATGCCAGACATGCTTCATTTTACTAAGACATTTTAGGATACAATGGGATTTCAAGCGCTCATCCCTATTCTGTCCACACCAAGTCACAAATCTCCCCCACTCTGGATGTCAACACACTTTCAATGCAGCAAGCTCTGAGCTGTAACAGAGGGAATCATTGAGAAAGCTGCCTTGCTGACCTTGGGACACTTCTTCTTCTTCTCTTTGACATAGTCATCCTCAGACTCAGAGGCCTGCCGGAACTGCAGCGTTCCCGAGTTGATGTAAAACCCTCCGTACTTGGTAGTGAGAGAGGCAGGAACCAGCTCATCGTACTGGAAAGAACAGAGAACACTTTATTGGCACTGGGAGCTTGGTCACTTCATTCCATAGCTCAGCTGCTTGGAAAATGCAGTGGGATTCAAGGAATCACAAAATATGCTGAGTTGGAAGGGACTCATCAGGACTGAGTCCAGCTCCTGGCTCTGCACAGACACCCCAACAATCCCAACCTGTGCATCCCTGAGAGCGTCCAATGCTTCCTGAGCTCACACGTGCTTGGTGTTGTGATTACTTCCCTGAGAAAGCTGTTCCAATGCTTGACCACGTTCCAGGGAAAGAACCTTTTCCTGATATCCCACCTGAACCTCCCTGACTCAGCTCCAGCCATTTCCTCGAGTCCTGTCCCAGGTCACGAGAATGAGGAGATTGTGCTCCCCCAAGAACACACTGGAATGCCGACCAGTATCTCCTGCCATGCAAGTGCCCCAGGAGCTCTCATTCCCTGGCCCTGGCACCCTCCTGGCTCACTCCCAGTCCAGGTTCAGCCTCCCAGGCAGCCACTTTTAGGCACTCTCACACCCCCCAGCACTCACAGCTTCCGAGTTGTCGATGAAGGAGTCGGACTCATCATAGCCATACCCCATATCAATCAAATCCTGAATCCGGTCCTTCCTGCGCCTCTTGCCACCCTGAACAAGGAAACATGGACACTGTGATCACTTCTCTTTCCCAGTACCACAGAGACACCCTGGTACAGGACAGCAACACTGGATCCAGGACAGAAAAGCTACAGCAGAACCAAACCAGGGTTGGCTCCCATTACACTTTACTCCCAGGGTGTGGTAAATCCACTTTTAAGCCTTGTCATACACCCAAATGAAAAACTGCCAGCCAGACTCCACACTGAACTGGGTTTGCACCCCTCCAACATTCCTGACAGGGCTCTCTTCCACAGGGCTTGCTCTTCCCTAAGTACTCCAGTGGGTACAGACTCAGTACTACATATATCAAACACACACAGAGCGTGTTAGGGTGACCCATGGGCCGAATCTGTATCACAAAACAACACACAACTTGCTACCCCAAAGTGCCAAAGGGTACAAAAACCACAGTGTGGTTTTAATACCAACTACAGAAATAATGCAAAAGGAAGAACAGAAAGGAACAGGTAAGACAGATCCATGCAGCAGTGTCTTGAGGGAGAGGACTCATCACAGCCCCAACACTTGGCAGGTTCCATCCTGCCACACCAACAAGGCCTAGAAATTAACTTCTGCTTAAGGAAATTCAATTTTATCCATCACAGTAAGTGATTTGCTGGTCACTTTAGTTCATGTTGTTCGCTTTAATCAGACTCATCTGATTTAAGAATGAATCTGAACTATTTTTGCAGCCCTGAGACAGAAAAAGAACATAAAACCCAGCACGTGGCAGCCAGGATAAAGGATTGGGGGAGAACAGGAACCCAACAGCCAGTGAGCATTAAAAGCACTGCCTGAGAGCTGAACAGCACTGCCCAGCCCAAGGAATAACAATTCAAAGAAGAAACACTTACATATTTTTCTTCAAACTTCCTGGCAAGAGCCTCCACTTTATGCCTTTCCTTTTCCTCATCATTGAAGGGATCAGCTGGATCTTTCTTCTGCAGAAACAAAAGGGGTAAAACCATGACAGTCAATCCTGTCACACTGCCACCAAAACGCCAAGAATTAAACTCATCCTGACTGGAGCAACTGGGCAGAAGCTCAGATAAATCCACCTTCAGGACAGTGCTGATCAATGTCCTCGTCAGCGACACGGACAGTGGCATCAGGGCACTCTCAGCATGTCAGCAGATGACACCCAGCTGTGGGGTGTAGTTGACACACCAGAGGGACCTGGACAGGCTGGAGAGGTGGGGCCATGGGAACCTCATGAGGTTCAACAAAGCCAAGTGAAGGTGCTGCACCTGGGCCAGGGAACCCGCAGGATCAATCCAGGCTGGGGGATGAGGGGACTGAGAGCAGCCCTGGGAGAATTTAGGGTGTTGTTGGGTGAGAGGCTGGACACGCCCCAGCCATGAGCACCCAGAAATCCCCCTGTGCTGGGCTGAGCCCCAGCCTGGGCAGCAGGGGAGGGGGGGATTCTGCCCCCTCAGGTGAGACCCCACCTGCAGAGCTGCCTCCAGCCCTGGGGCCAACAGCAGAAGGACGTGGAGCTGCTGGAGAGAGTCCAGAGGAGGCCATGGAGATGCTCCAAGGGCTGGAGCCCCTCTGCTCTGGAGCCAGGCTGGGAGAGCTGGGGGTGCTCACCTGGAGGAGAGGAGGCTCCAGAGAGACCTTAGGGCCCCTTCCAGTGCCTAAAGGGGCTCCAGGAGAGCTGGAGAGGGACTGGGGACAAGGGATGGAGGGACAGGACACAGGGAATGGCTTCCCACTGCCAGAGGGCAGGGATGGATGGGATACTGGGAAGGAATTGTTCTCTGTGAGGGTGGGCAGGCCCTGGCACAGGGTGCCCAGAGAAGCTGTGGCTGCCCCTGGATCCCTGGCAGTGCCCAAGGCCAGGTTGGACATTGGAGCTTGGAGCAACCTGGGATAGTGGAAGGTGTCCCTGCCCATGGCAGGGGGTGGGTTGGAATGAGCTATAAGGCCTTTCCAAGCCAAACTCTGTTGGGATTCTGAGTGTCTCTGTTGCTTGGGTGTTCTCCCAGCCAGTTTTGTACCTGCCTCTGCTTCTCCCAAACCTCAAAAAAAAACCCCAAAAATTAGCAGCACAAAGCTTCAACTGACTGCTAACAGTTCTGATGGCAAACAGTAAAAGAAATAGAATCCAGTAGGTTTCTTTTCATAGACAAACACTTCTAACTCAAAGTTCAGATGCTACAGGAGTTTTCATTCATGTCTCCTTTGGTGCTCTTTGGAAAACAGCTCCTTATCCCTGCCAGCTGCCCAGGTATCAAAACTCACTTTAGATCCAGCATTCCAAACTAAACGAGCATCACATCCCAAGCCTGCCCCCAGCACAACACCCTCCCAGCACAAAATTCCAGCCAAGGCAAAGGAGTGACACAGTGTGGGCTGACAACAAGAATCTCAGCCTGGGAGTCAGTTCCCCTGCCTGCAGGATGCTCACCCACCCTCCTTCCACCTTGCGCACCTCACAGCAAACACGGACCCAACTCTCAAAACAGCCGTGCTGAGACAGCCTTTGAGACCTCCAGCTACAACACTGATTCCCACAGGCCCCCGGGGACACTCACCTTGTCACCTGAAGAACCCCCTTTTACTTTCCCTCGACAGCTCTTGAGGAGATCTGGGTAGAAGAACTCCGGGCAGCGTTTGTGGTCGGGCTCGAAGAGGGTCAGAGTGATCCTCACAGCCGTGGCCGCCGGCTCGGGCTCCGGGGGCTGCTCTGCATCGTCCTTCCGAGACCTCTTGAGGAAGCTGCTGCTCAGGGGCCCATGCAGAGTGGTGAACGAAACCCTGTGGGGCTCTGTCATGGCTATGGCCAAGTCTTACCAGGCCTCACGGCATCGTTCCCATTGCATTAGGAAAGGTCTGTCGGGCTGCTCTGATGGATTTCACCACGGATAATGGAGGATGTTGGCAGCAGAACAAGTGCTTTGCTTTTGGGAGTTTTGTCGGGAAATGACAAAGGGCCGTGCTGCGAGCGCTTGCTGCAATCATTAGAGAGAAAGAAAGAAAGAAGTCAATCGTTGCACTAGACTTCCCTCCAACACTGAAGTTCCCCGTTATCCCTCCAGTCCACCGCAGGTCTCTCTCCTCACACCACACCGTTCCATTTGTAAGGGCTGAAGGAAACCCAGCAGCCGGGCAAACAAAACGACCCCGCCAGACTCGCTTTGACGCGGCCCGGAAGCCCCGGGCACAAACACCGGGCTGGGCTGCACCTCCCGCGCCGGGGCCGCGCCTGATGTCCCGCAGCGCGGAGGCGCGGACAGCCCTGGGCCTGGGACAGCGGCCCCGCCGGGGGCTGAGCGGGACTCGGGGGCTGAGCGGGGCCCAGGGCTGTGCGGGGCCCGCGGTGGCAGCGCGGCCGGAGGAAGCGCGGCCCGCGGGGCTGAGGGCGGCGCGGGGCTGAGGGCGGCCCGAGGCGCTCATTCCCCCCTCTCTCGCTCACCCCGGCGGGACGGGGACGGGGACGCGGCCGCCGCTCCGGGCCCGCTCCGGCCCCGCGCTCGCGTCACGTGGGCGGTGCTGCCCTCGCGGCGGGCCGCGCGCGCCGCGGCCAATCAGCGACCGCCTCAGCGGTCACGCCTCGCACGGCGACCAATCAGCGACCGCGGCCGCGGCCACACCTCGCGGGAGCGGCCCGCGGGCGGCTGCCCCGGATCACGTGATCGAGGCGGGCCAATCCCCGCCGCCGGCACCGCCCCGTCCCGGCGGCCCGCGCGCGGCGGCGGGAGGGGCGGGAAGATGGCGGCGGGCTGTGAGGGGGCGGCGGGGCTGCAGCTTGGAGCGGCTGCCCGCGTCCTCCCCACTCACCGAACGGCGTTTAGTGCAGCCTCCAGGAACCTGCGTTCGGCCCGCCCCTCGTGTCCCTTAAACAAGCTCAGGTTTCTTCCATAGAATGAAATGCAGCGTAGGGAATGTGTGTAACCGTAAGGGGCAACAGAGTAATATAATATACCTGATCAGTGGCTGGTGTGGATAAGGCTGCAGGCCTGTGCTGGAAGACCTTGACTGGAGATGACAAACTCCCAGAAGCACCTGAACCTGTTGAGGACTGTCTGCTCCAGCCGGACGGGACACGATGGGATCCATCCCAGGGCACTGACAGAGCCGACTCATGTCAGCGTGGGACCTCTCTCCGTTATTTTTCAGGGTCTGGGGAGTCTGGACAGGTCTCTGTTGAGTGGAAGGTGATAAATGTCCCAGTTCTCAAGCAGACTGAAGGAGGAAGACCCTGCATCCTACAGGCCTGTCGGTCCCACTTCAGTGTTTGTTAAAATCCTGGAGGTTTTTTAGGGAGTTGCTGTAAAACCCTTGAGAGACAACGCAGTCATCAGTCCCAGCCAGTGTGGGTTCACAGGGGGAAGGTCCTGCTAATCTACTTAATTCCCTTTTGTGAGGAGCTCGGGCATTGATTGCTCAGAATCACAGAATGGTTCAGGCTGGAAGGGACCTCAGTGGCTCCTCTGGTCCCAGCTCCCTGCTCAGGCAGGGGCATCCCAGGGCACATCTGGAATATCTGCAGTGAAGGACACTCCACTGCCTCTCTGGGCAGCCTGTTCCAGTGTACAAGAAAGTTTTTCCTCGTGTTCATTTGGAATTGCTGGGCTCAGTCCCTGCCCGTGGCTCTGGTGCCATTGCTGGGCCTCTGAGCAGAGCCTGGGCCCTGCTCTGCTCCTCCCTTCACACAGGGACACCCGGGGCTGAGGGCCCCTCTCGGCTGTGTCTCTCTCCAGGCTGAATAGACCCAGCTCCCTCAGCCTTTCCTGGGCACGGAGATGCTCCAGTGCCTTCAGCATCCTCACAGTCTCCATTGGACCTGTTCCCTGTCCCTCCGGTCCTGAGGAGCCCAGAACCAGACACAGCATTCCAGATGTGCCTCACAGGCTGAGCAGAGGGGCAGGATCCCCTCCCTCACACCCCCCAGGAACCCCCACCTTGGCCCCAGGGCTGGTCAGGAGCAGTTGGTGTCACCCTCTTCTCCCCAGAGCTGCTGCCCAGCAGGGCAGCCCAGCCTGGCCTGGTGCCTGGGGTTGTCCCTCCCCACATGCAGGACCCTGCTCTGGCCTGTGCTGGATTTCAGAAGGTTCCTCTCTGCCCCTCTCCCATTGTTGAGGTCCCTCTGGAGAGCCACACGACCCTCAGAGGCATCAGCCACTCCTCCCAGCTCCGTGGCAGTCATCTTTGTGTTGACCAAGGGAAGACAGCAGATGTGGTGGTTTGGGTTTTAGCAAAGCTTTTGATTCCGTCTCACACTCTTGGATAAACTGTCCCTCACAAAGCTCCACAAACAAGTACCCCTTCACAGGAGTGAGCAGCCAGTGACAGGTCAAGCTCAAAGGGTTGCAGTAAATGGGGTCACATCAACAGTCACCCGTTCGGTTACCCAGGGCTCTGTTCGAGGCCTGCTGCTCCTGAATGTTGTTGTAAATCATCCAGATTCAGGAATTTAACGTACATTAATGAGGTTTGCCAACAACAGTGAACTGGAAGGGGCTCTGGAGTTCCCAGAGGGAGCTGGGCAGTCACAACCTGTGTGAAATTCAACAGCAGCAAGTGCTGGACTCTGCACCTGGGACGGGGTTGTACGCACAGTTTGGGGGATGAGTGGCTGGAGAGCAGCTCAGCAAACACACCTGGGGGTTGATGGCAAGTTCAGTAGGAGCCATCAGTGGCAGCCAAAAGAGCCAACTCTATCCTGGGGTACAGCTGGGCTGAGGGAGGGACTGTCCTGCTCTGCTCTGCACTGGGGCTGCAGCTCTGTGCTCCCACTCAGAGCTGAGAGCCAAGCTATGGAGACAACAGGTCAAAAGGCATTTCCCATCCCAGAAAAATGTTAACGCTCTTCAGTTTTCAGATACTCTGTGTTTGTGTTTGGCTGACAGCACCAGCTCAGACCTAACTTAGCAAATGCACAGCTCAAAATCCAGGCAAAAGCCCCAGGAGCAGAAACCAGGGTCTGGCATCCAGCCAAGAGGATGGTGCAGGGCTCTTTCCAGTGGTGCCCAGCAGCAGGATGAAGAACAACAGGGAGAAACTAAAACACAACCACTCCCACCTCAACATGAGGAAGAATTTCTTTACATGCAGTGTGGCAAAGCACAGGAGCAGGTGCCCAGGGAAGGCATGAAGTCTCCTGCTCTGGAGCCATTCCAAACCTACCTGGGCACATTTCCATGTAGCTGCTCCACGTGATGCTGCTCTGACAGGGAACTGCATCATCTCCAAAGGTCCCAACCCCAACTATTCTGTGATTTTGTGAGTCCTGCAGGAGCACAGACCCTGCTGGTTCTGCTGCCATGAGCGTATGGTGCTGCAGCAGCAGCCTGGCTCCACTGAACATCACCCCAGCCACCGGTTCAGTGGGGAGCACAAGAGCCCTGCACAGGGCAGAGACAGCAGAGTCTCTGCTGCCTTCACCTCCTCCAGCTCTGACAACTGCTGCAGCCAAACCTCCCCTCCACACTGCTGCCCAGGCTATTTTTGACAAGCACCTGTAACCTCCTGCTTTCAAGGTCCCCAAGAGGAACAACAGACAGCTTCTACTTTTATTACTACACTTTAACACAGTCTTAGACAGAGGACAAGCAGCAGGAACCAACATGCAAAGCAATTAAAAGTCCCCAGGGGCTCGAGGAAGACCACCCACAGCTCAGCTCCTGTACCTGCTCCCAGCAGGGTCTCTGGGGGCCCTTTCCCTCCAGCTGCTGCTCCATCATGCCCCAGAGCGGGACAAGGCCATGGCAGACACCAAACCTACATGCACAGAGAGGAGAGGAGTGGCCTGGGATTGTGTCTCTATGAGTCACGTCCATTATCTGACTGGAGTTCAGTGGGCTTTGAAACTGGGAGGGCACTTTAATTCTTGTCTGTGCAGACAGGGAGAAGAGGGATCCTTCAGGAAGAGGCAAAGGAGATGAAGCTCAGGTATTTGGGCAGAGTTTTCCTGTGTCAGAGATGGCAGCTCTGGGTGCCAACAGCTCTTCTCAATGCATCTGTTAAACAACAAATGGGACCTTCCTCCCACTCGCCTGGTCTTCACCAGCACCTGCTCCTGCAGCCCTGCTGCAGCCAGACTCCAAGTCCAGCCAAGTGGATGAGTTCCAGGAACGAACACGATTTGCCAGGTATTTAGAGCTGAACACAGGTGCCTGGAGAAGCCCCCGAGGGAGGAGGCTGAGGCAGCTGGATGGCTGGACAAAGCCCCATTCACTGGAGGGAGAGCCCTGCAACCCTGCCCCACTCAGCCCCACCACCCTGGGGCCAGCACCGAGTGGGAGCACGGGTGATTTTTCGCTGCCCCCATTCCCCAGCACCTACAAAGCTGAGGACCCAGCAGGACAGGCTTTTAGGGCACAGGTCAAACTGCACACCCCTGGGGATCCTGTTCCCTTGGTTTAACCGTGTCCCTGTTCCATGGCAGGGAACACTGTCCCTATCCTTATGCTCTGGTGAGGCTGCACAGGGAGCTCAGACACAGCACAACTCTGAGGAGCTGGGTGGCCAAGGGACAGTTCACAGGTGGTGTCCAGCCCATTACAAACTGGTTTGCAGATACCCTCCCAGCAGGAAAGCTCCACTGGAAGCAGTCAGAGGGACAAGGAATATCTTGGGATCTCCCAGAGCTTGGTGCCAGGACTCCACAGCCTGTGCTGTGCACAAGAGAGAACTAAATACTCCCTGAAATAGTCCTTCCTGAGCCCCAGATCCACAAATCCTTCCCTGCCTCCCTCTCCCCCCTTCTATTCCTGTGGCTTGCCCCAGTGCTGCCATGTCACATCAGTCACCATGGAGGGACAGTGTGATGTCAGGCTGGGTCAGGGCTGTGTAGCCCCAGAGAACCAGAGCAGACTTGGAGGAGCTGCTTCCCATTCCCAGCAGCCACAGCCCAGGAACCAGAGCCCGAGGAATTGTGCGTTTAACAGCATTTGGAGAATCTTCCTTCCATGGACTCACATGGCATCTGAAACTGGGTGAGCCTGTGCCAGCCCCAGCACGCAGAGTTCCCACCAAGGGAGAGAGAATTGTCCCATCCTTCATTCCTTGCCTTGGAATGAGCTCTAAAATAAAAATTTGCTCCCTTATCCTACAGCAGCCCAATTCTTTAAAAGCCTTTGGTGAAAAGTCTTCTAGAAATGCAGGTAAATTGTCAAGCGCATAATCTTGTGACCAGCACCTCTCCAAGCAGCCAGGAAAACACATTCTCCTGCTCCAGGCAGGGATGAGAGCACCCAGGAATGGGCCAAGAGCCCAAGTTTTACTTCAGTGAATCAGCTTGAGCTACTTGGGATTTAAGATGCTGCAGCAAACAGAGCAACAATACCAACTACTTACTAGAGCAGAGAGAGAGAAAAAAGAAACAGCTCCCCTTGGCAGGAGCTGAACCACAGAGCTCCACACACAGGCCAGCTCCCAGGATGCCACAGGCAGAACAGGAATCCCACAGCAAGATCTGCAGCAAGTCCCAGCAGCATGAAATGGATGGAACTGTCCTGTGTCCCAGCAGGAAGAGGTGCTTCCCTTGGCTTGCTCCTCACTCGTAGATCCAGTGTGCAGCTGTGTCCTCCCAGCACGGCAGCTCCTCGGGGCGGAACCAGAGCGAGATCTCCTGCTGGGCACTCTCCACCGAGTCACTGCCGTGGATCACGTTCCTGTGGGCAAGGAGAAAGGGAGCAGCTGGCACCAGGCTGAGAAGGGTGGGAGAGGGATGCTGCAGCATGTAAAGTTCCCACTTGACCACTTTAATTAAACCCATGGAGCCAGTCCTATCCCACAATATCCCTTCCTATTGCACACCCCTCATCCTTCCAGAGGTGCCAGTTCCCAGAACTCTTTTCTCCTATGCTGAGGAGCCATTTGTTTGCTACAGGAGGAGCTGTAAGTGGCTGTAGGTCTGGGATTTGCTTTTTTTTGCGTCAGTGATTCCTGCTTTGCCCCCAGATTTTGTACCTTCCATCAAGGCAGGTTTGGCATCAGACACCAGGGAACAGAGATCTAAGCCAGGATGGTTCAGTAAGAGCCGTGTCTACCACAAGCCAGGCTGGGGCCATCCAAGGTCACCACCCATGGATATTCACCTGCTCCCACAGAAGGACTGAGTGGGAGCCTCCCCTCCCCTGCACAGCCTGACAGTCCTGATTACCAAAGGAAAACAGGCAAACCCCACCTGCTTTCAACAGAGGACTCAGGAGGAAGGAAAGACACAACCCAGGCTCTTCCTCCTACTAAAGCCAACCCCGGGAAGCAGAGCTCAGCTCTGGTCTGAGGACAAAAGGGAGAACTTTTGCTCTGGGAATTCAGACTTATGTGGCTCAGGCAGGCCTGGCACAGGAATAGCTGGACAAGGATGCCCTGAAACACTGAGGGAAGAAAAAGTCCAAGCTCTCACTTGCTGACTTCAACACAAAAGTCCCCTCGGATGGTGCCAGGCCTGGATTCAGCTGGATTGGTCTCCCCGATCATGGTGCGAACTGTCTTCACCACATCCAGGCCCTGCCAGACCTACCAGAGAGCAAAACCAGGATCAGCTTCCACAACTGCCCCAGCAGGTCACATCTGCCCTCTGTATTCCCCACCAGAGCCACCCAGATGAGAGACAGGAAAGGGTCTCTCCAAATTATTCTTCCAAAAGTGATTTCAGAAAATAATCCAAAATGTCTGTGGATTTCTCCCCACCCCTGGAAACGCTCAAGGCCAGGCTGGATGGAGCTTGGAACAACCTGGTCTAGTGGAAGGTGTCCCTGCCCATGGCAGGGGGTGGGTGGGACAAAACCTTTAAGGTCCCTCCCAACCCAAACCATTCTGTGATTTAATTTACAACAGAAAACATCCCTGCACTTCAGTACAGCTCCAAGAGAACCTCTGAGGGGAGATACCACTTTACTTCGACTGTGCCAACAGCCACTGCTGGTCACACCTTGCACTTCATCCCCGTCCCTGGGTGCATGGGCCCTGGCCAGCACTCACCATGGCCACGATGGGCCCGGAGCTCATGTACTTCACCAGGCGGCCGTAGAAGGGACGGTCCCGGAGGGCGATGTAGTGTTCCTTCAGCAGCTCCTCCGAGGCCTGCACAGAGCACAGAGCTTAGTCTGCTCCCACACAAGGCGACCTGGGCAACGGCTGCACCTCAGGGAGGCGGGGAATTAGGAGAATTAAGCTGTTGTACAGACGCTCAGTTCCGGGAGTGAGACAGCACGAGCCTGACACAGACAGGAGTTTCCAGGTCAGGGCAGCAACACCTGCCAGCTTACAGGGACAGCCCTGGAGCAGGGGCACAGCCAAGGGCAGACAATGCTCCCCGGAGCTGGAATCACCCCTCCCAGTGCTAGCACTGCTCTGAGCTGGGAGGATTCAGTGCTGGAATGACACCGGCAGGCTGTACAGGCCGGAAAACGGGCAGAACCCCCAGCAGTTACCAGCACAGCCGAGACCCGGGGGGCTGCGGGGGCTCCTCGGCTCCAGGGACCCCCAGCCTGGCTGGGCCCGGCCGCTCACCTGCAGTAGCTTCATCCCCACCAGCTGCAGCCCCTTCTTCTCGAAGCGCCGGATGATCTCCCCGACCAGGCGCCGCTGGACCCCGTCCGGTTTGATGGCCACGAAGGTTCGTTCATTGACCCCGCCGAAGGCTGCAGGGAGAGGGCAGAGGTCTGAGGCGGGAAGGAGACGGCTCTGGGCCTTCAGCCAAGCGGGCACAGGGTCTCAGGCCCTCAGCCGTGGGACACAGGGGGTTCGCAGAGGAGGGCAGGGCGGGTCCTGCCGCGGCCCTCGGCCGCAGAGGGCACAGGGATGGGGGAGCCTGGCCTGGGCCTTCCCCCGCGGGGGTCTCTCCCGGGGAAGGGAGGTCCCTGGCCCTTAGGGACAAGGGGAGTGTGGGGTCCCTGGTCCTCAGACGCAGGGCCGGGGGTCCCGTCCCGTTCCGTACCACTGTGGAAGAGGCCGGCGAAGAGCCCCAGCACCAGGCAGATCATGGCGACGCCGCTCTTAAAGGGGCCGTGCTTCCCCTCGCCGTCACCGGCCCCTGCGGAACCATCGTACCCGGGACGCGGAGCGGCGGGGCCGAGACATAGGGACACCGGGTGCGGCCCGTTCCCATGGCAACGCGCGGGGCCTGGTGCCCGATGGAGGCGGGAGGGACAAACACACCGGGCCCCACCTGTGCGAGGTGTCCCGATGGAGGCGGGAGGGACAAACACACCGGGCCCCACCTGTGCGAGGTCTCCCGATGGAGGCGGGAGGGACAAACACACCGGGCCCCACCTGTGCGAGGTGTCCCAGCCGCCGCCTCCTTGCTGCGCCTCTGAGCTCCCCTGTGCTGCTGGCCCGGCCACAGCGTCCCGGCTGTTCTTGAGACTGCTTTGCCTTCGCTTGCTGTGTCGTTGAGGTCGTGACTGCACACTGGTCGTGGTTAGGCCAGACCGGTTCTTGAGCTGCTGTGGTATTGAGCAGCCACCCCAGCTCGGGCAGGCCCGGTACCTCTGGAAGGGGAGCTCTCAGCTCCCCCTGGCCGTGCTGGCAGAGCAGAGGGGCAGAGCTTCAGCCCCGCAGCGCTGCGGGAGCTCCTCTGTACAGAGCACGCGTTCTGGTTTAATTTTGGGGTGTAAGGTCCCGGCTCTTGAGGCGCTCTCAGCCTCAGGGGTCGTTCGGAAGGGTTAAGGTAGAACTGCACTCCAGGGCTCCATTTCCTGCTCTCAGGAACTCAGCTCTTGCTTCAGCTCCCTCCACGATCAGCCTCTGCAAATACCAGCACATGAAATACCTTCACCGGCTGCCCTGTGGAGGGCTGGATTTGCTCCCAGAGCTGTTCGGGTGCTTCCAACCTGTTTCTTCTGTTCCGAGAGTGTTCTGCTCCCTCTCCTCTGCTCAGGTCTTGGCCGGGACAAGCAGGGGTCTTGTCTCCGAACAGCAAGGATCCACCTGCTTTATCCGCCGTAGTTTTGAGTAAATTACTCCCGCGTTTGCACCAATAAATAATCAGTGGTTGTATCCTGGAGGTCCAGAGCATGGCTTTGCCTGAGGAAAGCTGTGCTCGTTTGCTCCAGCACAGTGGTGCTGTGGTGGTTGTTATTGTGCCAGTGCAAAAACCTTTGTAGGATAAACACTGCCCGCTGCGGGGCTGTGGACACGGCTCGGGAGGTGAGGGCGGTGCCAGAGGCTTTCCCCGTCTTTTCCCGGAGCTCTGGTGCCGGCAGAGGGAGCGCGGGCAGCGCGGAGGAGCTGCCAGCCCTCGGCAGCGCAGGGTCCGTCCCGTCCCGGTCAGTGCTGCTGGGGGCTCCCCTAAAACACTGCTGCAATTTTAACGTGGACAAGCAGCTTGTTGTCAGCTCTCCCCTCGTGTTCTTTGGGACAGCCGGGCTGTTGTGTTGGAACATCTCAAACAAATCCCTTCTGGAGCGGGTGTCTGTGAAAGGAAACTCAGTTTGGAAAGGTTGCAGAGTGCCTAATAGATGGTGTCAGCTCTCATTAGCTGCTCACAGAGCCGCTAATTAAGAGCACATTCTCCATCTGTGTGTGCCCAGCCTGGTGTGTGGGAGTGGGGCTGAAGGGAGTGTGGCAAGTGGTGAAACCCAGCTTCCCAACTCGAGCCTGATGGCTGATGTCAGTCTTCCTTCACAGAGGTCTATTTCAAAAATTATGATGTTTCTGTCAATTTGATAGGGTTTATTCTAGGACAGTTTTCACAGTGCCTGCAGAGGTGTCAGTGATGAAGTCAACAGCTCAGTCCTCGACCCAGCCAGCACCTGCGTGTGCTGTGGGCAGCCAGACTTCCACACAGGCACAATCCCTCATTTCACACTTGTTTTATTTTTGTTGTTTGTTAATGCTGATGAAACACCTCTTTTTCTCATACCACAGTTTTCTGTCCTTCTCCTCAGGTCTCCTCAAAGATCCCAGTGCAGGGTGAAGGTTTTAATTTCCTTGGACTGTAAGTGTTCTTTTGAGCCTGAGGCAGTTCCCTGCAGCAGAACTTGGAGGAGAAACACTCTGCACTTCGGTGAGTCCTTCTCATCTTCTCTGGAAATGATGTGCTGTGGGGAGAAAGATTTGATTTCCCTCTCTGAGACCCCCAGAAATGCAAATTACTGGTGACCAGGTAGCTTGGAAAATGGAGCTGGGCCTGATTCCCAGGCAGACTATTCCTGAGCCAGTGTCTTTTAGGCACAGTTTTAGGCAGGTGAGTACCTAGGGAGAGCCCAGGAAGCTGCAGTAAGCAAGAATGAGACTACAAATCCTTCCTACAGAGCTTTCACTTGGGTGCTCAGCATTCCCAGCCCAGGTGTGTGCATGGAATGGTGCCATGGGCAACAGCTGCGCACTTGGAAGAGGCTGAACAAATTTGCTGCTACATTTGGAAAGCCCAGTGATCACTTTTTAAACCCCACACTGGGAGCCTGGAAGGCCAGGTACCTTCTGGCACCAAATCCCTTCTTATTTCAGTGGGAATGTTTGGTGTGGAAGGATCCCACCGTGGCAGGGGAGGCTGGGGGGGCTGTTCCCCTGCTCGCCCCCACTGCAGGAATTTCAGGCGGAGGCAGAACTCTATTTTTGCTCTTGCTGGATAGAACATTGCAGATCCTGTGGTTATGTAAAAGACTCCAGAGCATGTAAGTGCAGATAATGCGGCCATCCAGCACCGTGCAGTGCAGACGAAGGCTTTTTGTCTCCCTTCATCACAATTAGCAACTTCTACAGTTGGCACTGCCTTCCTTCTCAGGCTCTTTTTGCACCTTTTTGCTTGTTAGGGGAGGATTTTCACCTTTCAGCTCAGCCATGGTCTTTCACCAGTGTAGCATTGGCTCAGCCTGGAGTGTTGGTGGCTCTGCACAGGTGCAGACCTGTCTGCTTTCATACTGATCCTGCTGGAAATACTTCACCTTTTAGGATAAAGAGGGGTTGGTAGAGCCAGAAGATTTCTTTAAGCACCTCTTGCTGGACCCAGGGGATACAGATGTCAGAGCCAGAGCTACACAAAGTGCTCCACAGCAGGGTCACTTTCCAGGGGAACATGGGACAGACAGGAGGATCCATTCTAAACTGCCATTGCTCCACCCTGGAACAAAGCTCTGATACAGAGGGGGGTGGTCTGAAAACTGGGAGTAGCTCTCTGAGTACAGCAGAACATCTCCAGGGATACACCTTTTACCCTAGGACAGATGCTGCTTCCTCAGAGAGGACTGTCCAGGCCAGACTTGCCTTTCCTTGCATTTGGCTTTTCCATTCTCATGGAGGCCATAAAAGATTTCCTTGAAAGGAACATTCCAAGTACACAGCTCAGGGAAACGCTTGCATTTTGAAGCAGAGGTTTGTGTTAGTTCTCACTTCGTGCAGTGCTACAGCATTTCATTTACACCTGTCTGGGCAGTGCTTCTTCCCTGAGAATTTCCCAGTCCATCCAGTCCCATCTAAGACCAGAGAAGGACAGGCTGGGATAGGCAGTGCCAGTGAGGAGATGGGTGCTGCTGCTCTGGAGGTGAGCCAGGATGGCAGCAGGACATTGGCTGCTGTTCAGGGCCTGGAGCCCTTGTCTTGTGCTCTGAGTGTGTCACTTGTGTGCTGCTCCTGATGCCTTTCCTTGGTGCTAAAATTAAGAGTCAAACTCAGTTAAGGGGGAAAAGGGTTTTTACCTGGGTGTTTAATCAGGATCCTTGTGCTGCACCACTTCATCCAGGTGGAATGCACCACAATGCACACCATGATAAATCACATACCAATTTTATAGACCTAGCAAGTTAGCATATCTAACAGTGATTCCCAATGAGAGGCTTGAATGAATAGCATGATATCCCCCCATCCTGAGGAATTCCCCCCTGGATGGGCCTAATCTCAGTTTACAGGATGTGTTCTAGAGAGAACCTTGGCTTCTTAGGATAGCATGAGGCTTTCTGGCCTCCAACTGCAAGGCCTTAGGATGTTTGGTCTCCTGGCTTAACAGAATACCAGAACGATGCTGAGTTATCAGGCTTAAGGAATTGCAAGTATGCATGCTAAAAGCACTAAGGGTTTATAAAAGGTATAGAAAAGAAAAGGCAAAAAATCATCATGGTATCACTCCCAGTCCTGGATCCTTCCTGTTCTTATAGGTGCACAGCAGAGGAGTCTCCTCTGTGCTGATGGTGGGATCACATCCAAAATTCCTGCACAAATGCAGCTGCAGTAGCTTGGTCTGTCCTGTTCTGTTTCCTCTCGCTAACAGGGGAGCTGCTGCCACACCTTTATCTCCAGCTCCAAATCAGATCTGAGGTGGCAGATGTGGGACTAAGCCTGACCTTTCCCTCTTTACAGACAGCAGCCCTGGGGTGTGAGTGTGTGGGGCTCCTGCATGAGCCCTGTGCCCAGAACAGGGCAGGCAGCAGCCCCTGAGCCTGGGAATGCAGAGCCCCAGCTCCCAGGAAGCTTCCTGGACCTCACAAGGAGATACTGGAGGTAAAATTTACAGTCCTTGAAGTTTTCTGTCACATGGGTTGAGCTGGTGGCAAAGCCCCACGTGTGTGAGTTCTGTGAAGGAATGCTTTGCCAGCGAGATGGTGGCTGGCTTGGATCAGGTTGCATCCACTTGCTTACACCTTCACCCTGGCTGGCAGTGGGATTGAGGAGGGACTGCAGACTCTGAGGCGTCCCTTGTTTGGAGCCCCTTGTTCTTAGGTCCCTGGTTCAGAGGGGCCTGAACGCAGCCTCCCCTCCCCAAATCCATCACCAGCTGCTCAGCTGTGAAAGGGGCTGTTGGTTCTCCCGCAGTTCCCTGCCTTGCCGAGCCTGACCCCCCGCCCCCAGCAGTGCTCCTTGTGATGCCACAGCAGTCACAAAGTAGGTCAAACACCATCTAAACCCTGGCTTGATATCCTTGAACTAAATTCCTGCCCTGCCGGAATGTGCCTCAGAGGGGGTTAGGACTCGGGGCTTACGAGGAGCTAAGAAAGATGAGCAGCTTTGCTGTAGCTGAGTAAATAGCTCTGGGCAGCCCGGCTCCCTCCCCTGCCGGCCCCCCCCGGGGATGTGTCCAATCCATGTGCTTTCAGAGAATCATTAAGGTTGAGAAAGACTTCCAAGCTCAAGTCAAACCTTTGACCAAACAACGCCGTGCCCACTAAGCCATATCGGGAAATACCACATCCACTGTTTTATTGACCTCTCAGGGATGGTGACTCCAGCACTGCCCTGCTGCTCTCACCAGGTGACACCGGCGCTAGAAGGGGTGAAGAGGGTGAGGGCCTCGGGCTGTCCTGGCTCAGCTGAGCTTTGGTCGCTGTGTTACATGTTTCACCCCTGTCACTTCTCCTCTGGGTGCTGCAGCCATGGGGTAACACCACAGTGCTGTCCCTAGACATGTGCAAGGAGTTTGGGCAGCACCTCTCTGACAAGGGCAACAACAAAACTCCTGGACAAGTGAGTCATTCCCTCACATCTCAAGCCTAGAGCTTTGGGAAACCTCAGTGAAAGTTACCGGATCACTTGTGACTGCCAGCCTGTCCTTGATGCTGTCAGTGGAAGGGCCCAGATTATTTGTGTGTCTCAAGATCCTTTTGAGTATCTGCAGATAAAAATCTGTTCTCTGGTGAATGCAGTGGTGACTCAGCACTAGCGAGGGAGGGAAGATGACCTTAGGAAAATCTCTTACCCTCATGCTCTGGAGATGTCCAGGAAAGGAAAGAAGACAGAGTGGGGAAAAATATTAGCCCATGGCAGAAAAAGGTTTTAGAAGAAGCCCGGAGCTTAATGCCAGGGGAGGGCTGCAGAGTTTGGGGTCTGGGCACACACCAGCCTCAGGCCTTGCTCCCATCTCTTTCTGCATGAGCTGGAGCTGCAGGAGCTTCCTTCCTGCCCTTCCAGGGCCTGGGTCAGGGGTTGAAAGTGGAGAAGGGCAACTCAGGAGTCTGGCAGGTGAGGAAGTGACAATTCCAGCAGTAGAGTAGAGTCAGCCCTGCAGCAGCAGCAGCAGCAGCTATAGCAGATGCAACCCCTGCCCTGCTACAGGTGAGCCCTGAAAGCCCTCGGTGGCCTGTGAAAGCTTGGAAAGGGCAGGGAGGGCTGTCATGGGCATCCTCACTAAAAGCTCTGTGTTGATGGAGCGAACAAGCCCTGAATGTGCCAGCAGGGAAGCAGGGCTTGTCTCTGGGTGAGCGTGATTAAACCAGAGCCTTGTTCCAGCAGTATCTGCTCACCCTCCTGTTGGCCCTCCCAGGCCTCTCCCTGCTCTGCTCTCACTTCCCAGGACCTGCTCACACCATCTTGGCTGTTCCCCTGGTGACACCTTTGGTTGCCCACCCTGCCAGGGCAGCTAAGTGGTTGCTGGGGCATCCACTGTCCCCCTATGGTCTGTCCCTCAGTTCTGGTTTTGAGTGCCCTGGTGATGTCCCAGTGGCTGCTGCTGCAGGCTGACAGCTAGAGCCCCTCAGGTAGAAAATGTCACCCCAGAGCTGTGGGGGTTTTCCACAGGACACCAAGCTCTCCTCATGCTGTACCCCACACCTTCCTTGCTCTTCTGCTGTCTGATCCTTCAGGGAGCTGCTTTAGTTCTCCCTCCCTCCATGCCCCTGAGCTTTCTGCTGTTTGTGACGACAGGAGCAGGAGCAGGATTGGACTGGGATGCTCTGACCCTTCTGACAGCAGCTCAGCCAGTGCATGAAGGCACATTTTCATCAGCATGTGCTTGTTTCTGTGAACATTAATCATATAAAACTCCTACTAGCTGAGGAACTCTGACAGAACTTCTTTTTCTATAATTTCATGTAGTCAAATACTCTCCTGTCCTTTTCCTTCCCCTGGAGCTTTGGTCCTGTTTGGAGCTGTGTCCTCAGCACAGCCTCTTTGGAAGAGGGCAGGGCTGGATGGGATATTGGGAAGGAATTGTTCCCTGGGAGGGTGGGGAGGCCCTGGCACAGGGTGCCCAGAGAAGCTGTGGCTGCTCCTGGATCCCTGGCAGTGTCCAAGGCCAGGCTGGACAGGGCTTGGAGCAGCCTGGGATAGTGGAAGGAGTCTCTGCCCATCGCAGGGGGTGGCTTTAAGGTGGCAAAGGTGGGCTTTAAGGCCCCTCCCAACTCAAACCATTCTAGGATTTTATGAAGTGGCCTTACACAACTGAGTGTGTGCAAGGTCTGTTTCCAAGTTTTAGATATTGTTTGTTCTGAGCTTTATCCCCCCCATCCTGTTACATCTGGATGAAGGCTCAGTCATGGATCCTCACTGTGACAATGGGATTGAGTCCTGCAGGGAAGATTGGGGTCCTCTAGAGCATCAGTGCTAACTGTTCCCTCCTCTTCTGTGCTCAAAGGCCTATGGAGAATGCAGCACAGAAGGTGACAAATGACACCCTCTGAGCATCCCAGTGACACCAGACATCAGTGGCAAAGACTAATGTGTTGGGGCAAATTTACCCTGCTACATCTCTTAAGCCCAACCTTGTTCTGGTTCTGTCCTGGTCCCCACAGAGGGACTGTGGGTGGTGTTGGTCACTCCTCTCATCTGCCAGGGCTGAGCTGCAGCTGGGAGCTGGCCAGGGAAAGCAGCTGATGCTCCTTCAGAACAGAGATTTGCACATCAATAAATGTCTCGTTACAGATGCTTTCTTCAGCCTCTTGGCTCTCATTTCCTCTTTTAGCTTCCCTAGCCTTCTATCCTGCTGGCTGGAAAGCTGCCTGTCTCCTGTGAGAGCTGAGGAATGTTGGAACAGGGGCTGGGTGTAGCTCTGTCCTTGTAGGTGAGGTGTTGGGCAAGCCACGTATTTTCTTCATCATGTCCTGATTTTCCATGTCCTGCTCTAGCTCTTTGTGGGATCTGTTACTGTAGATCCTGCTGTGGCTTCCAGGGACTGCTGGGTCCTGTTTGAGTCACTTTGGAAAGCACCTGCCAACTGTCAAAACCAGCTGACTGGAGAGGAAACACTTCCTTGGGGTAACACAGCTCAGGGCACGGGAGTTTGTTCACTGAACTCCCAACACGAGAAAATGCTGGATAAGCTCCAGAAAATCCATGGGAAGTGGTGGGTTAAGGATGGGATTCTCTCTTCCCAAAGTAAATTCTCTGTTATTACTCAGAAATAGCCACAGCCAGGATGGGGGTGGGTCAGGGCTGCCCCAGTGCCTGCTGAGGTTTGGGATTGTTCACTGAGGCTTTCCACAGTGACACAGAACCCCTGAACTTCCTCCCTCAGCCTTGGAGCAACAGTGCTGCAGGAGCAGGAGGGTTCCTCCAAAGCACGTTCCTCCCTGCCAGGGACTCCTCTGCCTCCTGCTGCTGCTGCTTGAATCAGTTCCTGGGGAAGAGCAAACCAGCAAGGGCTGCTGGTTCTGGCTGCAGCACTGCTCCAGAGGCACGGACAGAGCTTGACCTGCTGCTGAAAGGTTCTCAAAGTCTGGCCCCAGAGCACCAAGAGCCATCTTTGCTTCAGGATTTGGGAATGAGCTCAGCAGGAAATAAGTGCACATCGTGCAAGAAGTTTAACCTGACCCTGTGGCAGTCTGTGATGGGAGCAGAGGAAAAGGCAGCAGCTGGAACTTGTTGGGAGGAAACTTACAGGGAGAACTGGCCTGTTCCACTTTCCAAAGCCCTTTGCAAGGCTGACAGCACCAGCTCAGCCCCGACTCCTCAGCTGTCCTCCAGAGGAGAGCTCAAAGGCTGGGGAAAAGCCCCACGGGCTGACCCCAGGCCCTGTAGGGACCGGCCTGGGGTTGGTACCAGTCCTGTGGAGGCACAGAGCCCGTTCCCTGGCAGTGACGTGAGGCTGCTACACAATGAGTTGCTCATCCAGATCCTAATCCAGCATTTCCCCTCAGCAGGACCATGAAATCTTGGTGGGGGCTGCTCTGAGTGCCAGGCTCTGGGGTGGGGTTTGGGGAGTTTGTCCCAGTGTGACCTGCCCGAGGACAGGCACTATAAACCCTGCAGCCTCTGTTCCAGAGCACAGCCACAGGCAGCGGCCTGGCTCCACTGAACATCACTCCAGCCACACTTCTGGTTCAGTGGGAACCATAAGAGCCCTGCAGGGCCAAGGGGATCTCTGCTGCCTTCACCTCCTCCAGCTCTGACATACAACTGCTGCAGCCAAACCTCCCCTCCACACTGCTGCCCAGGCTATTTTTGACAAGCACCTGCAACCTCCTGCTCTCAAGGTCCCCAAGAGGAACAACAGACAGCTTCTACTTTTATTACTACACTTTAACACAGTCTTAGACAGAGGACAAGCAGCAGGAACCAACATGCAAAGCAATTAAAAGTCCCCAGGGGCTCGAGGAAGACCACCCACAGCTCAGCTCCTGTACCTGCTCCCAGCAGGGTCTCTGGGGGCCCTTTCCCTCCAGCTGCTGCTCCATCATGCCCCAGAGCGGGACGAGGTGATGGCAGACACCAAACCTACATGCACAGAGAGGAGAGGAGTGGCCTGGGATTGTGTCTCTATGAGTCACGTCCATTATCTGACTGGAATCCAGTACACTCCAACCAGAAGGCCACCTTAATCATCACAGAATATCCTGAGTTGGATGGGAGCCATGAAGATTATCAAGTCCAACTCCTGTCATCAGGTCCAATTTCTTAAACGTTGTCTGTGCCAACAGGGAGAAGAGAGATTCTTCAGGAAGAGGTGCTGGCTTCCATAGCAAGTGAGGAGATGAAGCTCAGATATTTCACCACAAATTTCTTGTGTCAGAACTGGCACCTCATCTAAATGCCTGTGATGGATGTTGAGGCCAAAGATTTCCACAGCACTGGAAAAATCCTTGCCAACACGTAGAAATGGATGTCCCCAAGAAGGAAGAGGTGCATCAGGCTTGGCTGGCCCTTGCAGACAACACAACAACCCCCACCCACCTGGTGTGCAGAGCCTTTATGTCCTCCTGCACCTCTTCCTCTGGCAGGCCTCCGCATCCGAGCCGCACGAGCTGTCCGAGTCGCTCCCTGAGGACGAGGAGGAGGAAGGCTTCGACATGCTATAGTTCATGCTCAAGACCCAGCCCAGTTTGTTGTGCAGCACCTGCTTGAGTCCTGGGGGCAGGGGCAGCACCTCCAGCGTGTCCACGTAGTCGGGCAGGAGCTGGCGCAGGCGGAAGCAGCACAAGTACTGCAGGGATGTGCAGCTGGCGCAGGAGCGGATCACCTTCATGCTGCTCTTGGCCGCCGTCGAGCACACCATGGGGTAAAACTTCTTGTTCTGCAGCTTCGTGGCTGCCACCCCTGCCAGGGCACAGCACCAGGGAGTGCATGTTAGCTTAGACAGAGGGATCTCCCCCCTCCCACCTACCCCAAACCCATTAACTGCAAAGCTGTTGGGAAAAGCTTTCCAAAATCCCAATCTATTAAACAACAAATATGACCTTCCTCCCACTCACTCCACACCTTGGTCTTCGCTTTCCTAGTGTTTTCTGCTGCAGCCAGACTCGAGTTCCTCCCACCCCCATCCCTGGCTCTCACCTATGCACTTGCGGTTCTTGAAGAACGTGAGTGTCCCGTGCCACGTGTCCAAATGCACCCCAATAATGGAGCCTTGGCCAAACCTCGAGGAGAAGTTTGTTTTGTCTCCCTTGTGATGCAGCAGTCCTGAAAACACACCCAGAAAATGGCATTCTGTGGAAAACCTGCACTCCAGGAATTCATCCCAACTCCCATGCTGCTGGTACAGCCCTGCTCAGTGCCAGACACATCCCTGCATTGCCTGACCCCTGCCCTCCCATCCCAGAGTGGCTGGAAAGGGGAAGTTAAGGTTGCACAACTTCAGAGTGCAGGACTGAAACCCCAAAGTGGAGATGTGACAGTAGTACCCTGGTGCCCTGCAGAGTCCCACACCAGGTCTAATGGCTCTGCAAAAAGTGGGCCAGGAGAGATGCTCCGAGGGCTGCGAGCTGCCAGCAGCTGCTCTGGTGTCCTTAACAAAGGGATTCACAGATCTGGTGGCACCTCTTGTGCCACTGCTGCCCATCCAGCCACCCTGTCCCTGTTACCTGTGTAAGAGAGTCCCCAGCTGTCCTCGTCCTTGCCCAACAGGCTGCAGAAGGTGTGCCGGTACTTGTCCAGGTTCACATCCGATGTCCCAATCCCCACCATCTGGGAGGCAAAGCACGAAGGAAGAACACAAGCTCAGGGTCTTTTCAGGCAACAAAACACAACCAAGATTCCACCTCCAGTTCTTTCCTCTTCATCTTGGCTCAGCCCAAAACACCCAGAAGGGTTGGTGAAGCCAAGTCAGAAGTTTCAGGGTGGAGCTGAAGGCTCCCAGCTCCAATTTCCTCTCCTAAGTGAGAACTGCTGGAGAAGGTCACGGTCCTGTTCACAGTCATGGAACGGTTTGAGTCGGAAGGGACTTTAAAGCTCATCCCATTCCATCCCCTGCCATGGGCAGGGACACCTTCCACTATCCCAGGCTGCTCCAAGCCCCATCCAGCCTGGTCTTGGGCACTTCCAGGAATCCAGGGGCAGCCACAGCTTCTCTGGGCACCCTGTGCCCGGGCCTGCCCACCCTCACAGAGAACAATTTCTCCGCAATATCCCATCTATCCCAGCTCTCTGGCAGTGGGAAGCCATTCCCTGTGTCCTGTCCCTCCATCCCTTGTCCCAAGTCGCTCCCCAGGAGCCCCTTTAAGCCCTGGAAGGGGCTCTGAGGTGTCCCTGGAGCCACCTCTTCTCCAGGTGAACACCTGCAGCTGTCCTGGCCTGGCTTCAGAGCAGAGGAGCATCTCCATGGCCTCCTTTGGATTCTCTCCAGGAGCTTCATATCCTTCTGCTGTTGAGCCCAGGGCTGGAGGCAGCTCTGCAGGTGGGGTCTCACCTGAGGGGGCAGAATCCCCCCCCGACCCCTGATGCCCATGCTGGGGGCTCAGCCCAGGGCACAGGGGGCGTTTCTGGGTGCTCATGGCCAGGTCATGTCCAGTTCTCATCCTCCAACACTCCATGTCCTTCTCCCAGGGCTGCTCTCAATCCATTCTCTGCCCAGCCTGGATTGGTGCTTGGGATTGCCCTGACCCAGGTGCAGCCCTGGCACTTGGCCTTGTTGAACTTTTTTCCCATGGCCCCACCTCTCCAGCCTGTCCAGGTCCGTCTGGATGCCCCATTCCTCCCCTCCAGGGTGCCACCTCCCCACACAGCTGGGCGTCAGGGTGCCCAGATCCCACTGTCCATGTCCCCAGCAGAGATGTGAAACAATACTGGCCCCAATGCCAGCTCCTGAGCAGTGTCACTTATCACCAGTCTCTGCTGACTCCAACTCTTTGCATGTGAGCATCCAGACAACTCCATGTCCACCAAGTGGTCCCTCTGTCAAATCCATGTCTCTCCAGGTCAGAGACAAGAATGCCATGCAAGGCAGCAATAAATGCTTTGCACAAATTCAGGTAGATTACATCAGTTCCTCTTCCCTCATCCACCAACACTGCAATCTCATCACAGAAGGCCACTGAATTTATCAGGCAGGATTTGCCCTTAGCAAAGTCCTGATAGAGTCAATCACCTCCTCTTTTTCCATGTGCCTTTGCATAGTTTCCAAAAGGATCTGCTCCATGATTGCCAGGCACAGAGGTGAGACTGGTCAGCCTGTATTTCCCCAGATGTTCCTTATTTCCCTTTTTAAAAATAGGAGTTTTGTTTCCTCTTTTCCAGTCACTGGGAACTTCACCAGACAGCCACAGCTTCTCCAATATGACAGATAATGGCTGAGCCACTTCATCCACCAGCTCCCTCAGATCCCAGGGATGCATCTCATCAGATCCCCATGGACTTGTGCACTTCCAGACAGCCTCAAACCTGATCTGCTGTGGTGGGACCTCATCCTGCCAGCCCCTGTCTGAAACCCTGGGCATTTCTGTGTGCCCCACACGTACCATGTCAGTGCCATACACTGGGGAGGTCATCTTGATCTCCCAGAAGTGCTGCCCGTCTGCCAGCTCCTTGTTGCCGCGGATAGCGGCTGTGCCACAGCTGTACTCCATGTGGAAGTTCACCTTGCGGTTGTCACACGTCAGCAGGGTGGCCGTCGACTTGTTCAGGTCATCCCACACCCAGTCAAAATCTGTGGAGTAAGCACAGAGGGAACAAGGATGGGCAAAGACCCTCAGGGAACAACCCCCAAGCCAAAGCACAGGTGAACGTTTGCTTTGAAGGCCTGTTTGTTTCTATTTCTGTTACTGTTTAAGAGGGTGAATCTTAAGTTGTGCACGCCAGAGAACAGCTTGAGGCCTGAACTACTCTGCAGTGTCCCAGCAGGGATGGATCAGTGCTCCAGAGCTGTCAGCATTCACCAAGCCCAATTCTGGCTGACACCAGGCAGAGCCTCCCTTCTCCCCGCACTCCTCATGGGACGAAGGCTCTCGCCCCCAGCCCAAGCCCAGCCTGTGCCCCGAGTCAGGAACCTGCCAGCCCTTGCAGGGATCAGGAGGGCCGGAAGCAGCAGCTCTGTTTCAGAGGGGCCTAAGCCGGATCGGAAAGCAGGTCCCAGAGGTGAGTGCTGACGCCGTAGCAGCATCAGCCCTGAGCCTGGAAACACGACAGCAGGCACGGGCTGCTAATCCTCCTACAGCCTCGGGATGTAAACAAAGGAGTGCTGGGACAGGGACGGGACACTGCAGGAGTCCCCCCATCCCGAGCCCCATGGGAGCCCCTTACACTCGTCCTCCTCGCCGCAGCGGCAGTCACGGACGCGGTGCAGGGCGTGCAGGCTGGAGCAGTAGGGAGCTTCACTCTGGTTCTCACAGTTGCAGTAGGACTCTCCAGTCACAGGGATGGCGCTCGGGATGGAGGGAGACAGCGAGGAAAACTCCGGCTCTGAATCCGAGTCACTGTGCTGCTGGGGAGAACAGGGAACGGTCACTGCTGGCCATCCCTGGGCGTGGGAACTGGGCTGCCAGAGCTCTGTGAGGGCTGTGCAGGGACATCCCCAGGCTCACGTCATGGCCTGGTCTGTCACACACGAAGGCTGTGCCCGTGGAAATGCCCTGCTCTGGGACATGGGCAGTGCCTGCTGAGCTGCAAGGCCCTCTCAGCACTCTGCGGTGCAGGTACGTTCTTTGTGCATTGCAGGGTGACAGCCCAAGTGTGGCACACACACATTTTGAACACAATTCTGTGTTAAAGCTTTGGCTTTCACCAGGCAGGTTCCAGCCACCAGCAGAGCCAAGCACTGCTCTGGAGAGGCTGTGAGGAGCCCAGGAGGCACAAGGAGGAGAATGGGCAGAACAAAGGGAGCCAGTTGAGCAGCACGGCTGTAGCTCCTCAGGCCAGTGCTGCAGACAGGCCCACAGGGAACCCAGGGCAGGATTAATGAGCTTTTGTTTACTTTCATGAACACAAGAACCTGATTTACTGTTCGCCAGTGCCAAGAGACCAAAGTGATCCTGTGAGGACTGGACAGTGTGGGAGTCACAGCCCAGCTTCACTCCTGTGTTATGCTGTTGCCCAAGGGATTCTCTTATCACTGACTGCAGCAAGTTACTCTAGGTTACACACTGCTCAGGTGCACCTGCTTTTTATTCACCTCCACGTAAGGGGTATTTAATGACAAAAATCCTTTCAACTCATATTCTTGCAGCTGTGTAAGACAGAGAACTGAAACTACTTGGGCTTACATATGTACTGCCCAGGCCTCCTTCTCTGGCCTGCAGACCCAAGGGCTTGGGTTCTGTCTTTCCTAACTTTTAACTTTCCTAAGTATTGCTACCTAGAAATCCTGTCATTCCTGTGACTGCAGGGACAGGAAACTGCTCTTTTTCTGGGTGCACAGTGCCTGGGTTTGGACACTGTGCTCTGGCAGAGCCTCATGGATTCAGTGTGGCTCTGAATCTCCTGGAGCAGCTCCTTGTGTCCCCACCACTGCATAGGGAACTCAACTCATACACTCAAGAATTAGGGCAAAGAGAGGATGGCAGAGGCAAATCAGTCACTCCTTGCACTGTTTTACTCCTGCTCTCCCTGCTGTGTTCCCATCTCCAGCAGACCTGGACCAGGTTCAGAAGTGATGTTCACATTGCAGAGCAGGAAATGCGAGGAAATTTCAGTCTGAAGACAGTGTCCCACAATCTCCACCACCATCTCCAAGCCCCTCACAGCCCAGGAGGAAGCACAGCCAGCTGGATTAGGGAACTGATCCACTTCAAACACTTACCTAGAGCTCTACTTCCAAAAAAAATATTTAAAAAGATTGTATCTACTTTATGTATGACACACTCATTCTATGGTTAGAAAGGCATTTTGCTTAGTATCAACATTGAGCACTATTCAATCCTTTGTGCTTTTGGCCAGTTCAGAAATGATACCAGGGAAAGGAAAACATGCCCTGTGCCACGCAGAGCCCCCGAGCCCGGCCTACCTGCCCATCAGAGTCGTAGCCCCAGCCCCGCGCACCAGCCCGGCCGTCGGCCTCGCGCCGGACCCCGCTCAGGACGAAGTGCCAGGCCCGGCTGCTCCGTGGGCGCCGCGCCATGCTGCTCCCTGACAGGTAGGCTGGGGAGAGGGACACGAGGTTACACATCTGCCACGTCCCACGGCCGCTGCCTGGGTCACCACACCCCCCAGGGGGACCAGCACAAGATCAGCCGATGCAAAGGAAGCTCCATCCGTGTGAAGAGCCTCTGTGAACTTCAACCTCTTTCTCCACCCAGGGTCAACTTCTCACTGAGCCATGTGTTCCACTGGCCCCTAGAAACACTCCCAATATCCAGTGGTGGTGGCAGCAGCTGCCCCTCTGCAGGAACTGGATCCAGCAGCCACCTCTCATCTGGCCTGGGGAGCCCCAGGGCTGACAGAATCACAGAGTTGTTTGGGTTGGAAGGACCTTCAAACTCATCTCATTCCACCCCCTACCATGGGCAGAAACACCTTCCACAAGACACAGCCTCCCTGGTGCCCAGTGACCCTCCAGCAGCTGTCCTGGCTCCAGCCATCTGCAGTGCCCTGGCCCCACTGCAGCCCATCTGTCTTTAGGGAAGGTTGTCCACCTACAAGTGCCCTCTGAGGGAAGACATCGCTCTCAGTACTTGGAGAGGAAGAGAAATCACTTTCCTGCTCTCTGGAGGGATACCAGGCTTGTGACAGACTTTGTCCCAGCTTGCCTCAAGGACAAGAGGCAGAAGGGAAGCAGCTGCCTGTCTCCCAGCCCAGCAGGGATGCTGCTCAGGGAGATTTCCCAAGGCTCCTTCCTGTGCACAGCCTGACAGGTCACAGCAGCTCCCACACAGGACCACTGCACTGGATGTGACAGGGAAACCTCAGCTTCCAGCCTCATCTGCCTGAAGTTTATCTTTGCAAGATTCAACTTCCCACCAAGAGGCACCCACAGGGCTGTAAACCCTTGAACCCTCTCCCTCAGCTCAGCCCCGAGCCAAGGCCTTCCATAAAGCCCCTGGCCCTGTTCCACCTGTGCTTCAGTCCCCAGTGGGACAGCAGCTCCTGGAAAAGCAGGACAGCCCAAGCCACAGCTGGCTGTGCAGCTGCCCATGGATGCTTTGCAGGGCTCTGGAAATCCCACCTGCTGAAAGCCCAGGGTTCGCACAGCCACGCTGGGAAAGCTCCTAAAAGCACAGCAGAAACCCCTTCTCCAGCTTTGCTGAGCACCCATGGCAGCCCACCAGAGCAGCTCTGCTCCCCCAGGCCCTCACTAAGGCTGGAGCTTGGAGTCAGCACAGAGATCCCAGTACACGATCCAACACCGACGGCAGAGTCAGTCATGGAATCATTACGGCTGGAAAAGATCTCTCGGATCAATGAGTCCAACCGTTCCCCCAGCAACGCCAAGCCACCACTAAACTGAGCCCACAGGTGCCACATCCACACAGCCTTCAAATCCCTCCAAGGATGGTGACTCCACCACTGCCACGGGCAGCCTGACCACCCTTTCCATGAAGAAATTTTCCCAGGATCCAACCTAAACCTCCCCTGGCACAACTTGAGGCCATTGCCTCTCATCCTGTCCCTGGGAGCGGAGTCCGACCCGCCCCCATCTGCCCCCTCCTGTCAGGGAGTTGTGCAGAGCCACAAGGTCCCCCCTGAGCCTCCTTTTCTCCAGGCTGAGCCCCTTTCCAGCTCCCTCAGCGGCTCCTCATCAGACTCTGCTGCAGCCCCTCAATGCCCTTCTTGCCCAGATCTGCCTCGAGGATTGCGGATGCCTCAGCAGTGCCAGCACAGGCACAGTCCGGCTCCTGCTGTCACACCAGTGCTGCCACAAAGAGCCCCTCAGCCCGGAGGGGCCCGGCGCCCGCTGAGGCCTTTCCGCGGGCCGAGACGGTCCTGCGGCGTGACCCGCACAGCGCCCGCGCTGCCCCGGCGCTTCCCCGGGCACTGCGCGGCGCGGGGGCAGCCGGCGAGGGGCCCGGCTCGGCTCGGCTCCCTGGCCGCGGAGGCAGCGGCTCCAACGAGGGCGGGCACCGGAGCCCCGGCGGTCCCAGCAGCTGAGGCGCGGCCGGACACGACCAGGCCAGGCCAGGCCACCACACTTGGGTCGCACAACCCCGGCCCGCCCCGAGCCAAACCCCAACCCCCGGCTCCCACCTCCAGCCCGTCCCCCCGAGCCTCCGGCCCACCTGCCCGGCCCGGCCCGGCGCTGCCCGGCTCGGCCCCGCGGCGCTCTGACCTACTTTCCCCTCCCGGGACATAAACAATCCGCTCCCGGCACCGCCCCCAGTCGCCCATTGGCTGCGGCTGCGCCGCGCCCCTTCACCGTTGGCTGAGCGCCCTGTCACTCACAGGTGGAGGAGGCCGGTGGGGGCGGGGGTCTAAGGAAGCCCGGCGCTATTGGCTGTAATGTGGGCCAATCGTCATGGAGAGGCGCCATTGGGCGGCCGCTAGAGAGGGGAAAGCACTAAGCCCATTGGCTTATGCGATGGGAGCACGAGGAGTCGATTGGCTGCAAAGCCCTTGGAGGGCGGGTCCTCCGGTGAGAACGCGGCCTGTGATTGGACAGAGTGCTGTCAGTCTGAGGCTGGGGCTGCGGGCCGGCGGAAGGCGGAAGCGGCGATGCGGGGAGGCAACATGGAGGAGACGGGCGGGGGTGAGCGGCGGGGAGGCTGCGGCCTGTGCGAACCGGGATCCGCGGTCTCGGCCTGGGGGGCTCTACCCGCCTCGCGGGGGACGTCCCAGCTGGAATGACCGGGCCTAGCCGGCGGTCAGGACCCGGTTCCGCGGAGTTCCGAGGTGCTCGGGCCGAGCAGGTGCCGCGCTGTTGGGCCCGACTCCCGGTGAGGGGAGCTGCCGGCCGGGCCGGGGTCCCATGGGCAGCGAGTCCCGGTTATCAGGAGGTGACCCGAGCCTTGCCCAGTTACTCGCGAGAGACAGCGCCGAGTAACCGGGCCCGGCGCGGTCTGCTGCTGTCACCGGGCGGTGTCCCGGGACCGCCTCGCTGCGGGGGCCCCGTCTCGCCCCTCCCCGGATCCCTTCTCCCCCGCTCCCCGTTGTGGGGCCCGTGGCTTTTACCGTCGGCGGAGATGCGGATGAGTTCTGCCATGGTGCATGCGGGCTCCATGCCGCCGGTGCCGCTGTGCTGCCGGGCCAGCCCCGGCGTGCTGGGTCCGTGCCCGGTCGTGTCGGGGCGTTCGGGTGGCGTCTGTCGGCTGTGGCTGGAGCGCCCCGGCCGCCCCTTGCCCCCTGTGCTGCCCCGGGCCGGGGACACCGGTCCTGAGCGCTCTCTAGGGAGCTGAACCCAAAGCAGAGCCGCGAGCGCTGACAGCACAGTAGGGAATGGAAGGAGAGCTGGAGAGGAGCGTGGGACTGGCAGGAAGCGACCGGTGTGGCATGGAGGAAGGAAACGCCAAGGGCCTGAGCTCACCATCAGCCTCCGGCCATGCCCGGGCTGAGCCTCACGAGCCCAGAGCGTGTTTATTGCTCTGCTGCCCAATTGCCACTGAGGTCATCGGGACGAGCCTGTGCTCCCCACACACGCTCTTCATTGCCATTGTTCTCATTGTCCCTTTTCTGATGACAAAAAGCCTGTGGCGCATCCACCTCTTCTTTCTCACTGCCTTACACCGAGGTCAGACCTCACCGGGGCTGCAGCTCCTCCTGAGAGGCAGCTCTGATCTCTGCTCTGAGACAGGGACAGGACCAGGGAATGGCTGGAGCTGGGCCAGGGCAGGCTCAGGCTGGAGATCAGGGCAAGGTTCTTCCCCCAGAGGGTGCCGGGCACTGCCCAGGCTCCCCAGGGAATGGGCAGAGCCCCGAGGCTGCCAGAGCTCCAGGAGTGTTTGGACAGCGCTGCCAGGGATGCCCAGGGTGGGATTGTTGGGGGGTCTGTGCAGGGCCAGGGGCTGGGCTGGATGATCCTGGGGGTCCCTTCCGGCTCAGGATATTCCATGATTCTGTGATACACTTGCAGAGAGAACCAACCTGGCTGGGGTGCGGCACATCCTGCTTGTGCTGTCGGGGAAGGGCGGCGTTGGCAAGAGCACCATCTCCACCGAGCTGGCCCTGGCGCTGCGGAACGCGGGCAAGAGGGTGAGTGAGGGTTTGGGCTGCTGAGCTCTGGTTTTCCCTTACAGCCTCCAGCTGGGCTGGGTTTTGCCCACCCTTTCCATGTGGGTATACTGGGTGGGGGGCACGTGGATTCTCTGTGAAAATGCAATTTGTAGTCGTATAATCCAGTTCAGGTAACCGGACCGGGTACTGCAGTTCATTTCTCATTTTTCTATGTTATTAAATCACCCAGTATTTATTGTTGAAATTGGCTCTGAGGCATGACTTTGCTGCTTTGTGGGATCACCTTCACTCTTCTGTGGGGGTGAAGTGGGTGAACTCAAGGACTCTTAAAATGGAGACAAAAAGGAAATGTGTGGGCAGGAGACAGACTGAATCCCTGAGGATTTGTTTAAGGGCTCTGTGCAGCCAGTGCCACTTGGGTTCTGGCATAAAGCACTTGGAAACACCCAGGAGATGCTCTTTGGGGAGAAGGAGGTCAGGAAGGATGTGAAATTTGAAGCATTTGTGTTTCAAATGTGGCTGCTAAGCTGCAGAGGCTGTTGTGGAAGTGCTGTGAGCAGCCTAAATTTGGGCGGTCGGGGGTTCCTGAGCCCACCGTGCTGGGCGTGTCTGAAGGGCTGTGCCTGCCCCAGGTGGGGATCCTGGACGTGGACCTGTGTGGCCCCAGCATCCCGCGCATGTTGCGGGTGCAGGACAGCGCCGTGCACCAGTGTGACAGCGGCTGGGTCCCCGTCTTCGTGGGCCAGGACAAGGCCATCGCCCTCATGTCCATCGGCTTCCTGCTGGAGAGGCCGGACGATGCCGTGGTGTGGAGGGGACCCAAGAAAAACGGTAACGCTGGGGTTTGCTGCTGGTCAGGCCTCCTGTGAACCCTCCTGGAGGTGCTGCTGCCTCCTGGAGAGGTTATTCCTTGTGGGAACGAAGCTCCTGTTCCACAAGGGTGGGTCTCAATCACTCAGATGGGGAGAGTGCAGCACATGTTGTGCTGGCAGACAGCCTTGTCCCCTCTCCCTGGGTCCCTATCACCCAGGGTGCTTCCCAATCCCTGTCCCATGGCTCCCAAGCCACCTGCTGGAACTTACTGTCATTTGGGTTTTTTGTATCTGCCCCTTTTATTTCCATAGCTTTGATCAAACAGTTTGTCACCGACGTGGCCTGGGGGGACCTGGACTTCCTCATCGTGGACACACCGCCAGGCACGTCTGATGAGCACATCTCCACCGTGGAGGCCTTGAGGCCCTACCAGCTGCTCGGAGCAGTCCTGGTCACGACCCCTCAGGTGGGACATGCTGGCAGGCAGCAGTTTTGGAGGGCAGAAAATGTACCCCAGGTTTGCTCAGGGCTGTCTGTGGCTGCTTCCTGTTCTCCACACCTGCTCTGAAGCCACAGTCAGCGTGGCCAGAGGGATCCCCAATTGCTGCTGTTGCCCTCAGGCTGTGTCCGTGGGGGATGTGAGGCGGGAGCTGACGTTCTGCAGGAAGGCGGGATTGAGGATCCTCGGCATCGTGGAGAACATGAGCGGCTTCGTGTGCCCCCACTGCTCCGTGAGCTCTCCTGACCTTATTCTCCAGCCTAGGGGCCATTGTGGGCTCTTCCTTCTGGTAGTGGGGTGGAGAATGGGGAAATGCCATGGGGGTGATGCTGTGATTCAGGGAGAGGAGACGCTGCCAGCTTTGGGCTCTGCTCTCCTGAGGAACACTGGGAGAGGGCGGGGGCACAGGGAATGCCGGGAGCTGGCTGTGCTCAGGGCCTGGCAGCACCGGCCCTGTCACACAGGGCTCTGGGCTTCTGACTCACTGCTCTTCCTCCATCAGGAATGCACAAACATCTTCTCCAAAGGGGGAGGCGAGGAGCTGGCCAAGCACGCCGGGGTGCCCTTCCTGGGTGAGTGGCCTCACAAGCGGAGCTGTGCTCAGGGCTGGTCTCGTGGTGCTGTGGGAGGGCTGAGCACACAGAAGGACCATCACAGGGGCAGCTGGGATGGGCTGTGAGCCCCAGGCACCTGGGCAGAGCTGGGGTTTGTGCTTTGCTTCTCTGCCGTCCAAACTGCTCGCAGTGGGCCCTGCTGGGGCAGAGATGGTGATGCCAGCAGCCTGCTCTGACTGTTGGCATCATGGTGACAGTGTAAACAAGCCTGGAGCTCCATGAGGGCCATGTTGGAATGTCTGGAGCCTTCCCGAGAAATGGGGTCTGAGGGCTGAACCCAGTCTCTGGACAGGGTTGGGATCAGATGGGAGAGCCCTTCTCGTGAAGCACCAGGGTGGGGTGGGGTCTTGGACCCAGAGGAAGTGGTTGCAGGCGAGAATTACCTCCTGGAGAGCTCAGGGAGGGCAGTGGTAGCTCTTCCCTACCCCTTTCCCTGGAGCTGAGTCTGACAGTGTGTTTTTTATCCCTGGCTGCAGACCTGGGCTGTACAGGGAGAGAGCTCTCACTCTCCCCTCCCCTGTCCCACAGGCTGCGTCCCCTTGGACCCCCAGCTCAGCCAGAGCTTGGAAGAAGGCAGAGACTTCATCCAAGAGTTTCCAAAGAGCTCTGCCTTCCCTGCCTTGACTCACATTGCCCAGCAGATCTTGGATACATCGCAGAGGAGCTCCTGAGGAGGGTGTGGAGCTGGACTGGTGCCAGACTGGCAGCCCCAGCAGCAGGAAGGGGATGCAGGAGTTGTTTAACTCAAACTGTCTCACTGGGCTGTGAGGGAGGGAGGAGGAGCACAGATTCCTGCTGCTGCTGCTGGCAGTCCCTGGATTGAAGTAGCTCCATCCCCCAGACCCAAAGAGATTCTGGAGCTGCAGTGTCAAGTGCTGTTTTTCCCTCAGCGATCCCACACGGCTCCCATCACCTGCATCATCTGGCTCCATGCGCTGCTGCCTCCTCCTGCTGCCCCTGCCTGATGGATCACACGGGACTTGCTTCAGTGGCTGCATCGTGCTGGATGCTCCCATGCAGAGCCAGGCCAGGCCCCTGTGCTCGGAATTCTTGGCTCATTGGTTCCTGCTGGGCCGGTGAGGGCACAGCTTGGGCTGGGCATGAGGAAATGCCTTTGGGTGCTGTCTGGGAGCTGCTTCCCATCGTGCTGGAAATGAGGCCTTGGGTCTGCCAGGCTTGTGTGACTCAGGAATATTTTTCAAGGTTCCAGGCAGTAAACACTTTTCTTAAAATGCAAGTCTGCCACTTCTGTTTTCCCATGGCTTCAGGCCTCGCTGTAACTCTGAGTCCTGGCCCTTCATATGCATCGAGGTGCTTCCTGCTTTTCCCTGATTTCCTTTCTGTAATTCAGCTCAGTCTCTCCTATAACAGTGTCAGGATCCAGCCTGTCTCTTGTCTTGCTGTGAGCCAGCCCTGGCAGCCCTTCATGGGCTGCTTTGCCACAGCTGTTCTCCAGCCCCAGCATGGGCCTCCTCTGTGTTCCCAGGTGGTTCCTGCTTCACTTCCATGAAGTGCAGCATCCCTGCACCTCTTCCATGGGCTGTGCTCCCATGGGACCTGCCCTCCTCCTGCAGGCTTGAGTTAAGCTGGGGAAGCAAATGGAGGTGGTGGCCTTGCATCTCATCTCCCTCCCTCCTGGACTCTGAGCCCCTCCTGCCTGCCTCCCTCTCCGCCTTTGGGACTCACCTTAACGGTGAGGTTTTGGGAAGACGGGGAAGTCCTGGATTTCCACTAAAGAGATTGGATTACAGCAGGCAGGCACTGCCTGGAGGAGAGCAGGAGCAGCATCCGCCCCTGCTCCCACTGCACAAGGACCTGCACCTGAGCAGGTTTCCCCTCATGCAATTTTCCAGGAAATTTTTGTCTGACCTTTGAACACTTATCTGCGATTTGGAGAGCTGGGCAGTAGTGCTGGAATCTGTCAGGGCTGTTGGCTTCTGTGAGATAGCTGAGCATTTCTTGCTCCCTCCCTGGGAATGTGCCACCCACCCAGGGCTTGCAGGAAATGTGGGGAGCCCCCCGGGAGCCTGAATCCCTCACCTTGAGGGGCTCTGGGGAGAAATCCCAGCCGTGGGCAGCATGATCTTTGGAAAAAACATTACTTACAAGGTGGGTTGCAATAGCTCCAAAGGTTTATTTGTCTGCTGCCATTTATCAGGTGAGCAACGTGTGGCTTTCTGTGCCCTGCCTACACCTGCTGCTGCAAGGAATCATTACAGTGAGTCTTCTGCCCCCTTCCCTAAGCTCGGGGGGCTTCTAGGATTTCTCCACTGCCATTTTCCGTGGCAGGAAAACGCTTTGTTTTGTTTCATAAAAGTCCTGGCCTGGACAGGGCTGCCCCTTGCTGGGGCTGCAGGGCTGGGGCTGCAGCATTCCCACATCCAGAGATGCTCCTGCTGGGAGCAACCATGCTCTGCCCTGAGGGCTGCTATTTAAATATTAAAGGACTGAAATACTCAGTTTGAAGCCCAGGGGGCTGGTGTCCATCCAGCATCTTCTGAGCAAGGCAGCTACTGGAGGTAGTGGCAAATCTGTGCTCATCTGGGGTGGCCACAGAGCCCCAGCTGCTGCTGCTGCTGCCCCGGGGAGGCCGGGCCGGGGTCAGGCGGGTGGCAGATGAGGGTCCCTGGGAGGGCCAGCCCCGCTCAGCAGTGAGCAAAGCTCTCCTCGGCGGTGTCGCGGAGGTCCAGCCCTGCCAGCCCCGGGGGGTGCAGGCAGGTGAGGTTGTTGTAGGTGTAGATGGGGACGTGGGTGTCATCCCCCTCAGCCACCGACTGCACGAAGCGCGGCACCACGGTGGGGTGCTGCAGGGAGAAGTCCCGCAGCCCCTTCAGGGAGCAGTTGCAGTGCCAGTTGTTGCCCCCCAGCCACAGCTGCTCCAGGGCAAAGGGGGAGCACAGGAATGCTACCGAGAAGGTCTCCAGGGAGTTATTCCTCAGGCTGAGGTACCGCAGGTTGGCCAGGGGGGAGATGACGCTGTTGTCCAGTGTCTCCAGCTGGTTGTGGGAGAGATCGAGCCAGAAGAGTCTCTGGAGCGGGCTGAAGGTGTCCTGGGAGATCTCCAGGAGCTGATTGGAGGAGAGGAAGAGGTACTCCAGGTTGCTCAGCCCCACAAAGAGCTGGGGCGAGAGGTGGCTCAGCCTGTTGTGCTTCAGGTCGAGCTCCAGGAGCTCGTGCAGTTCACTGAAGCTCTGGTCCTCGATGAGGGAGATGCTGTTGTGCTGCAGAAAGAGCCGCCGCAGGCTGGAGAGCCCGGAGAAGGTGTTGGCCCGGATCCTGCCCACGCAGCTGTGCTCCAGGTGCAGGCTGTGCAGCTTGGTGACCCCCTTGAAGACAAAGTCAGGCAGGACCTTGATGCAGTTGGCAGACAAGTGCATCACCGCCACGTTGTGCAGCCCCAGGAAGGCCCCAGCCCTGATGTCCTGCAGCTGGTTGTTGTTGAGGCTGAGCACCTCCAGCTGGCCCAGGCCCTCGAAGGTCCTTTCCACCAGGCTCCGGATCCGATTGTGCCCCAGCTGCAGCTCCTCCAGGAACTGGAGGTCTTTGAACGTCCTGGGCCTCAGGCTGGTGATGGAGTTGGTGGACAAGCGCAGGACGTGCAGGCTCAGGAGGCCCAGGAAGGTGTCCTCGTAGAGCGAGACCAGGCGGTTGTGGGACAGGTCCAGCCACCGCAGGGACTTCATGCCCATGAAGGCGCGAGGTGCGATGGCGTTGATCTGGTTGTGGTTCAGGTACAGCTTCTGTAGCTTCTGCAGCTTGACAAAGATGTTGATCTTGATGCCCTTGAGCGCGTTCCCGCTCAGGTCCAGCTCCTTCAGCTCGGTGAGGCTGCAGAAGAGCTGGTGCTGCAGGTAGAGCAGCTTGTTCCCAGCCAGGATCAGCTCCCTCAGGTTGGGCAGGTCATGGAACACCTTGTCAGGCAGCACCACCAGCGAGTTCCAGCCCAGGTTCAGGTACCAGAGGTTGGAGAGCCCGGCAAACAGCCCTTCCTCCACCTTGCTGAAGTGGTTGTTGTTGAGGCTGAGGGACACGAGGTTCTGGGTGTGCAGGAAGGTGTGCGGAGCCAGGTGCTTGAGGCGGTTGCGCTCCAGGTGCAGGTGGTAGAGGCTGCGCAGCCCGTGGAAGGCGTGCTGCTCCACGGAGCCCAGCTGGCTGCTCTGCAGGTCTAGGAAGTCCAGCACTGATAAATTCCTGAAGGCGGCGGCCGGCAGCAGCGTGAAGTTGTTGCCGTCCAGCCACAGGGCTTTGGCGTTGGGGGGCACGTCCTCGGGCAGGCGCGTCAGGTTGCGGCCGCTGCAGAACACGTTCAGCTCCTCGCTGTAATCGTCCAGGCTGCAGGCGCAGGGGCTGGGGCAGCGTGGGCCCTCCCCGTCCCCCGGCTCCTTCGGGGGGTCCCCCCCGGGGGGCTGGGAGGCGGCAGCCAGCAGCAGGGCCAGAGGGAGCAGGAGGGGGATGCCTGCTGGGGGGTGGAGGGAAGCGGACACTGTCAGTGCAGGGTTGGGGCTGCTCTAGGGGACACCCTTGGGACCCCCTGGCCGGGTGCCTGCGCCGCTGGGGATGGGGGGTGGAGGGGTCACTCCCAGCCCGCTGCACACACGGGGCAGCTGCGGGAGTTTCGGAAGCTGGATCCTTTGGGAAATGGTCCAAGATCACCCCCTACTCCTGCAGGCACCCCCCCCGCCCCCAAATTAATCTCTGTATTGCAGCAGCAGCTTCTCCCTTTCGTGGGGAAAGGCCCCCAGACCCCTCCCCCCTTCCCCCCCTGCTTCCTCCTTTGGCTCTCTCAGCATTGAGAGGTCTCAGTCCCTCGGTCCCTGCCTATTCCTGCACTCCCCATGCAGGTTTGGGCTGTGCCCTGCGGTGCCTGCAGCCCCCCCAAGCAGCTCGGAGACCACCAAAATGTCTTATTAGCAGCGGAGGAGGAGCAGAGCAAAGGGTGACTGAAGCCCGGGCAGAGTCTGAGCTGTCCCCCCAGCCCCTGCGTGTCCCCCCAGCCTGGCCGAGGGCAGTTCCAGCCTCACCTTTGCCTGCGC